>JAIFZK010000041.1:900000-905000 GCA_027481765.1 Tenualosa thibaudeaui
CCTAGCTGTTGGTGTGGAATGTTAGTAAAATTCTCCCGACAATTCAAGAGCTTGTCAGTCAATTGACTGGCAGCATGGGTTTTTAGTCAATTGGCTAGTGCATCCAACCCCTGTTCCAACAGAGGACTTTGAACTGGGGAACCTGGGAACATGTGAGGGAATACCTGGGAACCCTTTATCATGTTCATGTTAGCAAGGTTGAACCCAGCTTAATGAAACTGCAGGTTGGAGAGTTAGCATTTAGTGTTTGCTACCCTGGTGTGTAAGGCTGTCAGCTCACCCACTGAAAGAGATGGTGGTGAGTTAGAATTTCGCATTAGTTAGAGGCCTACTGTGTGCAAGGCTGTCAGTTCACCCACTGTGGAATATATAGTTGTGTGAGCTAGCATTTAGCAATAGCACCTTTGTGTTTGGCTACAGTGTTTAAGACAGACTAAATGTCTGCTCACCCACCGTAGAAGATACATGCTAGCATTTATTGTTAGCCAGAAGCCTGCTGTGTTTAACACTGGCAGCTTACCCACTGAGCACTGTGACCATGTATAGGCCCATCTTCCAGAAGATGTCCCAGTTTTCCACCTCGATGATCTTGGCTGCGATGAGGAACAGAATTCCCACTGGCATGTAGCTGCAGGAAAATGCCACACAACAACAGCAGTTTCAGAAACAAACAATGGCAAAAAAACAACCCTAGGGACGTGATACAGCACTCACTCGAATACAAGCACAAGACCAGAGCACATAATCCCCCACACCTGTGTTATCACTGATGAAACAGAAGATATAACCTTAAATTAAATTAATTACATTTGATTAAATTACTTTGTGATCTACTTGTGTAGCATATATAATGTATGTTGTGTCTTTATGTTCTTGTTTAATTTAATATAATTCAGATAAATTAACTGAAGAATTAATTAACTTCCAGAAGCCTTTTCCATATCATAGCCTACACCAGAGTTTATGTTAACATGTGATAATCTGGACCAGGGTGTATACAACTTTAAATTATAATCTGCAATGAGGAACATGATAATCTGGACTAGAGTGATTTTTTATAATCTTACCACATGATAATCTGGACCAGTCTCATGGTGGCTTCATTCAGGGCATCGAAGAACTCCAGAAGGATCCGCCCTCTCTCCCCCATCTTCCCAATGACCAGTCCGAAAGCCACACAGAACACGATCAGGCCAAGCACATTGATCCCTTCTGTGTACGCCCCCACCACCTTATAGTCCACGCGAGTCAGGTTCTGAGAAGGAGCATGACAGAGATCAGAGGTCACATCAATCTTCTGTAGCCTAAAGCACATTCTCTCTTCTATAAACACACTGAGGATGGCCTGCATGATGTCTGTTTTGGTGTGGTGCTGCTGTTAGCCAGTAGCCTGGAGCAGCTTTTACACTTTTACATCATTTTTATTATTATTTCTGTTTCC
The DNA here is from genome assembly GCA_027481765.1 of Tenualosa thibaudeaui. Classification (NCBI taxonomy): domain Eukaryota; kingdom Metazoa; phylum Chordata; class Actinopteri; order Clupeiformes; family Clupeidae; genus Tenualosa; species Tenualosa thibaudeaui. Next base: position 901,442 of record JAIFZK010000041.1, read on the forward strand.
AGCACATTTAGAAAATAATGACTTATGGTTATGGCGGCTATTGTGAAAGCCTACACATTACAAGCTTACGAATGTTTACAATTTCCCAGCAATTGGTGGATGTGGACATATTTCTTCCTTTGAAATGTAATATTCCAAAAAATGTTGTTCTTCTTCTTATATATAACAAATATAACAAACTAATTGAATATATATTCACTCAATGTGCCATCTGATCCATGCAACGTTGGCAAGCTACACCATCAAACCAGAGCACAGCTCATGATCATCAGCAGAAAAATGAGGCGTTTTACTCGAGGGCAATTTCAACAGGTTACACAGGGCCAAGTTAAGGTTCTTGGACTGTTTTCAGCCCAACTAAAGTTATATACGATCTTTGGAGACCTTATAGAACAATTTAAAATACCCTATAGATGTATGGCAGGGCACCTTTAAAAATATAGGACATGGCAGAGCCACGGCTGACCCTGACTGTGCTGTAGCAGAATGTGACATTGAGCAGAAGCACTAGGTGGCTCTACCCTGGCCACTTAGCCTGAGACTCACTAGAGGAGCCTGCCACCTGGTCTACTAGAGGAACCTGTCATGTGGTCTGGGAGGTGTTTCACTGAAGGCTTTTCTCCAGAACTCACAGATACTCCAAGATGCCTCCTACCTGGGGGACTAGGAAGGAGTAGGAAAGATGGTGGTGTTCTGTGTGTGTGTTTACACTATATGTGTGAATACGTGTGTGTTTACATGTGTGTGTATAGCCATGTGTGTCTACATGTGGGCATGTGTGTTTCTGGGCATGTGTGTATGCTTGGGCATGTGTATACTAGGCTTGAGGATGCTTCCTACCTCGGCAACAGTTGCCATGATGGTTGTTAGGGAGGGGAATGTGGTTGGGGTGGGTGGAGCTTGAGGAGGACTGAGCTCCTTGCGCTGGCTTTTATACTGCAGAAAGAAAACAGTCACCATAGAGATAACAATAAAAACACAGTCACCATAGAGATAACAATAAAAACAGTCACCATAGAGATAGCAATCAAATTGCATCATTACTGAAATACCAGTGAGTTCTTATAATAATTAAACATGAGTATGAACCAACTTAGTCCTTAGCTTTAGAGATTCCATTATTTAATATGCAGCAGCATCTGGTCCTGATGGCTGCCTGAGACACAGTAGTCCACCAGCACAACACAGCACAGCATCTGAGCTCCACTGCTGTCACCAGTATACTGTACTCCTGTCCTTACCTGTCACCAGTATACTGTACTCCTGTCCTTACCTGCCACCAGTATACTGTACTCCTGCCCTTACCTGCCACCAGTATACTGTACTCCTGTCCTTACCTGCCACCAGTATACTGTACTCCTGTCCTTACCTGCCACCAGTATACTGTACTCCTGTCCTTACCTGTCACCAGTATACTGTACTCCTGTCCTTACCTGCTGGAAACAGGCCTGGACGAGGTTCTCTGGGAACATGTTCCTGTTCAAGAAACAGTACAATGTAAGATGAGGTGGATGTTGTTTAAAGCAGTCTCTCTCAGAGCCAGATGTAACCCTGGAGATGACCTACAGTGTCATGGGGGTCAGAGGTTGAGGGTTGGTCTCACCTGACGAGGTCGAGCAGCGTGTCCACAGTGGTGACGTTGGGTGTAGTGCCGGTCCGGTCGATGTAGTCGCTGTCCTGAGACACCCCAGGCTTAATGGTGCTCACCAGGAGGATGCCTAAAGGGAGGGCCAGAGTACCACTGATGAGATCAACTGCTTATGCAGGATTGTACTACTTATTGGGAGGTAAGTTGTAGCTGCACTGATAGTTGTTGATGTTGAAATGTGTGTGTGCATGTGTGTATTAAAGTGTGTAAAAGTTTGTGAAAAGAAACTATCCTGGTCTGGTCATGATTGTGCAAACATGAAATGGTAATATGTGTGTGTGTGTGTGTGTGTGTATGCTAGTGTGTGTGATTTTTGTTTGAGAAACTGCCAAACAAGTGCTGATGTGTGTGGTGGTTGTCTTTCTCACCGAGGACCACAGCGATGATGGTAGTGCTGAAGTAGTAAAGGACGGCACGGAGCCCAATCCTCCCTGACACCTCTGAGTCCAGCGCCGCCACACCTGCAACACCCAAAGGTCAAATGTCAAGCAGTCTCCATGGCAGGAACATTCAGTAGTCAGCACAGCTTCAGGACATCTCACAACTGGGACAGCCTATCAAAAAAACTACAGCTCAGATTTGCTATTTTGCCTCCAGCGATCCTCATCACAGCTTCCAGCCTGCCCTCACTGCTCTCAAGGACTGCTAACAAAGCTGAGAGAGGCAGTGTGTGTGTGTGTGTGTGTGTGTGTGTGTGTGTGTGTGTGTGTGGATCTGACCATTTGTAAAGACAAACAGGAGAAATGGGTGGCGGCTGTCTGCTCTTTGTGATTTAGAAAAAACACGTGCGTGTGTGTGTGTGTGTGTGTGTGTTTGTGTGTCTGAAAGCATCAGCATATTTGTGTCCCCTAGGACAGGATAAGCTATGGAGTGAGCTGTGGTTAAAATGTGTGTGTGTATGTGTGTGTGTGTGTGTGTGTCCACCGGTAGGATGAGAGTCTGCTAGATATGGAATGATAGCATGAAAGGCCTCAGTGGTGTTGCCTTGGCAACGGCAGTAGCCAATCCTGTGCAAGTGTCTGGGGAAATATTACTGGCTAATCAGAGGCTTCGTCTGATTAATTACTCTCATCTGAGCGGTGCACAACGCACAGCCCGTCACACACACTCTCAGTGCTGGTGTGTGTGTGTGTGTGTGTGTGAGTGTGTGTGTGTGTGTGTATAACCTGTGATCATGCTGGAGATGATGAGAGGTAGTATGACGAGCTTCAGCATCTGTGTATGTGTGTGTATGTGTGTGTGTGTATGTGTGTGTGTGTGTATGTGTGTGTGTGTGTGTATGTGTGTGTGTGTGTGTGTGTGTGTGTGTGTGTGTGTGTGTGTATGTGTGTGTGTGTGTGTGTGTGTGTGTGTGTGTGTGTGTGTGTGTGTGTGTGTGTGTGTGTGTGTGTGTGTGTGTGTGTGTGTGTGTGTGTGTGTGTGTGTGTGTGTGTGTGTGTGTGTGTGTGTGTGTGTGTGTGTGTGTGTGTGTGTGCGTGTGTATGCGTGTGTGTGTGTGTGTGTGTGTGTGTGTGTGTGTGTGTGTGTGTGTGTGTGTGTGTGTGTGTGTGTGTGTGTGTGTGTGTGTGTGTGTGTGTGTGTGTGTGTGTGTGTGTGTGTGTGTGTGTGTGTGTGTGTGTGTGTGTGTGTGTGTGTGTGTGTGTGTGTGTGTGTGTGTGTGTGTGTGTGTGTGTGTGTGTGTGTGTGTGTGTGTGTGTGTGTGTGTGTGTGTGTGTGTGTGTGTGTGTGTGTGTGTGTGTGTGTGTATGTGTGTGTGTGTATGTGTGTGTGTGTGTGTTACCTGTGATCATGCTTGAGATGATGAGAGGTAGTATGACGAGCTTCAGCATGCGCATCAACACCTCTCCGGGGAAGCCAAAGTACTGCTTGTGCAGGTGGGACAGTGTGGCATGCTCTCTCACCAACACACCC
>JAIFZK010000041.1:907500-942500 GCA_027481765.1 Tenualosa thibaudeaui
GAGAGAGAGAGAGAGAGAGACAGCTGTATTGGTACTCCATAAGCCGCCACTGGAGAGCACTGCAGCCAGCGCAGCAGCCATGACACGAATACTGACAACACCGAGGAGCCTCACAAGCCACACACTCAAGTCCACTCACGTTTGGCTGGGACAGTCTGAGTCTGTGTGTGTGTGTGTGTGTGTGTGTGTGTGTGTGTGTGTGTGTGTGTGTGTGTGTGTGTGCATCTCTCTCTCTCTCTGTCTCTCACACACGCACACACACAGACACAAACACACACGCACACACAGTAGCCTATATGCCATAAACAAACCAGTCTTATGCACGTAAGCTTTGTCAGGTGCGCATGAAGGCTACACTATAGACTAGCTATTCTGTCACCACAGTCAGGGACCCATTTGAGGTAGGCTGATGCGCTTCTGACGGGTGAGTGAGAGTGAGTGAGAAACAGCGAGAGAGAAAAAGAGAGAGGGAGATCTACGGCTATTCCTGCACACATGATAGCCTACACTGAGGATTCTTACCCAGAATGACCGAGGCGACGGTGGCAATTAGAAGCCAGTTCCTCTTTAGGAAGCTCTTGACATGGCAACGTCTCCGCTCTCTTTTCCCCAAGACGTCCATGGCCGCGGACTCACGGAGATGACGACGGCTCGATCGCAGACCCAGACACAAAGGTGGATGGGGTAGACGCACCACGAGCCCCCCGTCTATTCAACCGTTTCACGGGAGCGCGGAGCGGAGTAGCCGCGGGAACGAGCTGGTTGGCGCGTACGGCTCCACGTTACACGCGGATGATGCGGCTGTGAAGCTCAGCGAGATATGTCGGGTGATGGAGAGAAAGGCGAAATCTCGTTTTGCGTCTCTCTCTATTATGTGTCCCAATGCGAATGCACGGGTAGAGATGTCAGGTGCAAAGGCTTGGACGGTGAGCAGAAGTGTGTTCACAACCTCACACAAACACCGCTTTTATCCTCACGGTCACTTACGGTGTCTCCTCCCTCTGGACGGGACAGAGATGTGCCGGGCCCGCGCATAAGTCATTCTGCTGAAACTATGGGCATTTCAACATAGTGTAGACCATAAGTGGGTCTGAACGATTGCGGTAATAGATAACCATGACCTACGTGTGGAGGATGTGTAATTTAGGCTGATCATAATCTTAAAAAGCTATGATCTTTTTGCTTTTTCTTTCCTGAAGTAGACACACAGTTAATTCATCTTCTTGAATGATAGATTTTTGTTTTCTTAGAAAGGTACCACTGTTGCAAGTGTTTTCTTTCCTCTGCATGAGAGGGGTTTGCGCATAGCGATGATGACCCATACATGCATGACCTATGACATAAGAATTCGCGAGAAGACCTCCCACGCACGCGGTTGACTGAGACCTCTTCACGGGTCCCCTACATTTTCAAACTGTAGAAAAAATAACATATCCGTTTCAATTGCGCGTTTAACAGATGATGTGTGATCTACAACCTCACCACACCAATAACCACAGAATGCGCGTTTAATTTTTGCCATTTATAGGTGTGAATTCGAGGAATGTGCGACATTTAAGATTGAGCTTATCTCATATTCAAAGAAACTGTAGTCAAGAAGACTTTTGCTACACGTTTAATACAGGTGACTTGTAAACAAAATTCTATGATTTTATGAGGGAGATATCACTGAAAAAGACAGGGCAAAGGTCAATCCCATGCTTCCCCTAGGAACAGCATGCCACGCTCTGTGCCATAATATTTGAACCAGATTTTCTTAAGGATGTAAATTTTTCATTAATTAAACAATGTCCCTGATTGTTACTCATTTATGTTTGAGGCATGTTTAGGAGACAATATATGCATTAAAGTGTTGAAATTAGCTTTAGGTTATTTTTTACATTTACATTTTCTTGCTGTTCTACAAATACAATCAATTCAAACTTTCTCTCATCAAACGTGTGACCAAGGAAGACGTGAGTTCTGTGAGCACCCAAAAAGGCTTGAGCGTAAGTCACTCCTTCAATAATAAATATACATTTGTAGATTTGTAAATTAGGAAGAGGCTGTGCATGACGCAGTCAGTCAGTCACCTGGTTCCACCCTAGGTTCCACCAGTGTTCCTGGTTCAGGGACTGGTTCAGTTAGATCAATTTAGTATCCCTGCATAGCATAAAGGTTTTCCATTAATTTATTACAGTGTCCCAAATTATATTTTTTTGCTGCATAAGTTATGTCAACAAAATATGCACAATATAAAATTACTGCAAAAATTAGTTATTTTCTAATGAAAATATTTGTACAATTATTGTCACATAGTAACACACTAAATTTCTACCACAGAACAAAGAGGCCAGACGGATTGACATTTTTCCCAGTGTAAAGTATGCATAGGCATAAAGTAAACATAGTTGCTGCTATAGTAATATTCTAAACAAAGAAAAAAATCCCCAATTTCTATCAGATGCTGCTGTCCAGTATTCAGACACATTCACAGGCAGGCTATCAGCTGATTGGAGAGAGAATTTGATGGTTCCTTAGTGACACCTGCTGGGCAAATGCTTAAGGGTGCTGGTCAATGTTCGGCTAGTAGTCAGTTATGCTGTAGAGAGTCCTGGATAGACACATTTCATTTCTTATTTCTGTACTTATTTTGAGATCTTCTCCTCAATGATAATCCCGAAATTATCTAATTCTATTCTACTGTACTTCATCTTATTAGTCTATTGGCTACACCCTCATTTAGTCTCCAACACTGAGTGAAATCACACACACACACAGACACACACACACACACACACGTGAGCTGTGGCTGTCATAAGGCTTAAGTCACTGTTGTTAGAAGAAATGAGGAAGTGTGTCATGTGACAGCATGACTGTACGGAACACTATGCATGTCAGTGTGTGTGTGTGCCTGTCAGAATCAGTAGAAAGGCCCGGTGAGCTGATTGTGGTATCATTCTTTCAAAAAAGGTGTCTAAAGTGTCTAGCTATCAGTGCCCATTTTAGAAGGCTTTTTCAACAACATGACGTGGGTGAAGGTCGGAGGTGCAATTACTCCTGTAGGACTTTTGCACAATGCAAGCAGTCAATGCGTGTGTGTGTCAAGTGAGTTTCACAGACCACAGTAATTAATGGTTATGAGCATGATCTATATTTAATGTGGATAAAAGAGTTTTTTTCACACCGTTTCAGATCCAAGAACAAAGGAATAAAAAAGTAGCTATAGCTGTGTGCACAATGACTGATCTGAGGTCAGAGAGGCCTTCAGTTACAGCACCATGAAAATAACATTAATACATCTGAATGAAAAGAGTAAAAAGTAATGAAGTCTCTCTGGTTCCTTGCAAACTAACCGCTTGAAGTAGTCATCAAGCCGACAGAGAAATGCTGTAAGGTCTGGTAATACAATTTAAGGGATATTCTGCTGCATTGCAACCCATATTCCTGCTGTTCAAGGTCACTGAGGAGACTGAGTGCTGCTGGCAGGAAAAAGAACAAGATAATTTAGTACACACATGGACTGATTAGTGAAGTTGCAGGAAACACTAACAGATTCATTTTCCTTGCCCTTATCAGTTAGCATTAGTGGCTAGTTGGCTAATTCTGTGTATGTTCTTATCAATTAGCATTAGTGGCTAGTTGGCTAATTCTGTGTATGTTCTTATCAATTAGCATTAGTGGCTAGTTGGCTAATTCTGTGTATGTTCTTATCAATTAGCATTAGTGGCTAGTTGGCTAATTCTGTGTATGTTCTTATCAATTAGCATTAGTGGCTAGTTGGCTAATTCTGTGTATGTTCTTGACCTTGAACAGCAGAGCTGTGGGTTGAAATGCACTGGAATGACAACAGTGGGAAATCACTGTGATGATACAGCAATAACCACAGACAATACATAAGTCTGGACATTGAAGAGAATTAGTTAGACACAATTAATTAACTCATTCCATCACACACAAAACACAAACAAGTTAATGTAGGTCTAAAGAAAGACACATCAACGTCTAGATTATCTCCAGTGCTGATCTGGGCTTTGGGAAGTTCTGTTATAGATCTGTAAGGGAACAAAACACACACACACACACACAGAGGCAGACAGAAGAAGATGAGAAAATACAGTTAAGAGGTTTATCACACAGAGACAGATGCACTTCATTTACCAAGCAGAAGCAGACTCATCCTCAGTGGTGCAGATGAGTTTCTCTGTTTGTCTCTCTCTCTCTCTCTCTCTCTCTCTCTCTCTCTCTCTCTCTCTCTCTCTATCTCTCTCTCTCACACACACACACATGCACACAGACACAGACACGCAAATGTCCATACTGACCAAAAACACTCACCCTCAGTGGTGCAGATGAAGTTGAGTTTCTCAGTCTCTGGCAGGTTGCTGACCCACTTCCCTCCATCTTCTCCAGACTTCACTGCCCCAACTCTCTGGCAGTTCTGCACTTGCTCTTGCCCTGGGGCCCAGTTCCTGTAGCAGAGAGTTTCTCCACAGACCCAGAACCAGCCCACACCGCGGGCGTGACGCAGGCCCAGCCACACATGAGCAGTGGAGGCTCCTTTAGCCAGATGCTGAACCCGGCGCTGGACCCGCTCAGAGCGCACAGATACCAGGTCCATTTTGTGGTCTCGGCAGTACTGCAGCGCCTCATACCAGGTCTTATTCTTACGGATCAGAACCAGTTTGTCTGGAGCGAGAATAAAGAGATAAAGTACTTACTTAATGCATTTACATGCACTTAAGGATCCCAAATATGATCGGGATATTGAGTATCCCGGCTTTGCAGTTGCACATATAAACACCTTTTCCCAAATTCAGTTTCCCAAATAAGTAGGTTCTATTTTTGTTCTGTGTTTTTTGTTCTGTGTAGGTTCTATTTTTGTTCTGTGTTTTTGTTCTGTGTAGGTTCTATTTTTGTTCTGTGGTGTAGGTCATGTTGGACAAAAGCATGCATACCCTGGTCATGAAACAGTGAAGCTTGAATGCTCTTCATCAATCAATCATGCTCACAAGCGCATGGGTACAACACTTAGGAAACTAAATGCTTAGAGTTAATTAGGGAGCAAAGGACATGGGAAGCTGACTGCTAGTAAATATAAACAGATCAGATGAAGGCAGAAATATGAGCAGGTCTCCTCCACTGCATGTCTAACAAACAACCCCTTGCACACTAGGGGCACTCCATCCTGGTGTTGGTACAGGAGAGCACAGGAGAATGGTGAAAGGCCAGAGAGCCATAAGCTTCATGCAGGGAATTTTTTGTCACAGGGGTTTGGTCAGAAGTTTATCCCTGTATGTCCAGTGACAGCCTGCTCCAACAACATGCAGCGTGGAGGCACTCCGACTGCTAATGAATGGCTCCATTTTGGAATATGGGCCCCGTGTCCAAAAACAGTACAACAGTAGAACTGATCTCTCCTTTTAATGAGGATATCTCTGCCATGCTGGTGGTTATGGAGAAATTGTGGCTTCAAAGCACACTAGTGATTTTGAATGCAATGAGGAATAATGTATGAGGAATAATAACGTCACACCTCTGTTCATTGAACTTCACTGGTTACCCTTGGCTGCTTGCATTAAATTCAAGGCACTTATGGTGGCCTACAGGGTGAATGATGGCTCTGCTCCCATCTACCTGAATTCTCTCCTGAAGCCCTATGACCGCTTCGCTCCTCTAAGGAATGTTTTCTAGCATGGCCAACACCTTATGCAGGTCAATCCAGACTCTTCTCATATCTGGTTCCGCGCTGGTGAAATGACCTCCCAAGTGCTACCAGATCAACTGATACCCTCTCCACCTTCAAGAAACTCGTGAAGACCCACCTCATCCAAGAATATCTCCTGGCGTAAACTTTGAGAATGCACTTAATTTAATTTATCTGCACTATTGCACTTTCAACTTAAAATAGTGCAGTTTCTATGTTAGCAATATGCACTCCTTGTTTGTTCTTTCATTGTGTTTTAGCTTGAATGTTATCCTCTTTTGTAAGTCTGCTAAATGCCTAAATGTAAATGTAATGTAAATGTTATGATGACATGCTAAGGATATCAAAAGCTACTGTCCTCTCCGCCAATGCAAAACAGAGGGATAATAGTCTTAGTACAGCCAAAAACGTCTGTGTAACGGTTGTGTTTTGACAGTTCAATGGCAGTTTGTGATATTCATGTGATGGTCTTCAGTTACAGTCATGCTGATGTGCTGTTTAATTATCAAGTTTCATGTGTTTTGGATGTTGTGGAAAGAGATTAAGATACCTTAATCTCACTAGGACTTGAAGACACATTTTGTCTGTAAATTGTAGCTTTTGATTGAAATCTATGGAATTTTGCTATAAAAATATTTAATACTCACACTCTGAGCAAATAACCTACACTTCTGTAGCACCTACATACACCGAACTTTACAGTGTAAGTCTTAACTATATTTTGAAGGTTATTACAGAGGGATTTGCTGATGTATAATTTATTATACAAACAAATGGACATTTATTAATCCCTCTTTAAATGTTTTTTGACTTAATATATTAACAAAATAATAATAAAAAAAGAATTGCTGCATATTTAATTAGATATGGCCTAATTAGCATATTTAATCATACAAATATAGAAAAGTGGCCATACATTTTTCTCTTGTTCATGTGAAGTTTCATGATGATTTTTACGATATTCACCTGTACTGTTGTGTCTCGTCTTAATGCTGTTTTGTGACCATATGGCAAATTTAAAGCAAATTCAGTCAATACTGAATGTGCTACAAAACAGACTTTTTTGAATGCATGTTTATTAAAACATGATAAAATTTATTTCAGCAGCCATCATGTCTAATTTAATGGATACAAAGGGAAATCAAACTGTATTTAATGCAAACAAAATTGCGCAGTATCTCTCGTGAGTGACACGGTATGAACTGCAGGTAGATGTGTGCTGCTTCTCCTGCTGTGTTCATTCGCCCCTCCCCTTAAACTGACAGATCTCGTCAGTCAGAATGACTCAGGACTCAGGAGTTCATCTTAAACACGCTTACTATCAACCAGGGGATGTCACTTTTTACCCACAAAGCATTGAGACATAAACACAATGGCAGTTCATCATCTCGGCAAATGAGGGGATTTTCCAAGTTTTAATAAAAAAAGACTACATTTTGAATGTTTTTAAATCCCTATAAATGTAACTGATACCAACATCAGTCTTATAAGGCCAACATGACGTACCAGTCAGGGATCCTTTTAAGAGCTAATTAATTCCACCATCAGAGAGGACCATATTAAAGACCTACATTCACTTGGATGTCATATCCTTGCTCATGTTAATATCTCATCCACATCCACACTGGTCATTGAACTCCATTAATGGGATTGAGGGGAGTTGCTGTTGCTGCTGCTGTTTTTCCCTTTTGTTAAGTGTTTGTAGTGTCCCAATTCCCTCTTTCAGTCCACATTTAGACCTACTATGGACTTTACTGCTTAATGATATTAGGATTTATTGATTTATGTTATAGCTTATTAGGTCACATATAAAGTTGTGAATTATCTGGAAATTTAATTTGAGATCCAACAATAACCTTGAACTGGAAATAAATGGAGCTTCTGTACCATATTTGGGCAATCAGCAACATATCTGGTCGTGATCATGCTGTTATTTAGGACTAAATCCTCACTCACCTTCATAGCAGATGAAGTTATTTTTCTGCTGACAGCCTGCATCATTCCAGCGCCCTTTTGATTTAAACATTTCAACACACAGGTCACGCACACCACCATCATAACTGGGTTGATTAGTGTTCCAGTGACGGAATGAGGAGCTGCTGCCATCTGACCACTTCCAGGCATGTCTGAACAGACCAATCCAGACATCTGTAGATCCACTAACTTTGTCTATCTGGACATTCTCTCTCTGATTCCTCACACTGACCAGGTCTGTGTGATTCTTTCTGCAGTATCTCTGAGCTTCTGTCCAGGTCTTCCCCTCATTAACCAGCACATAGGGATGAGTGGAGTTTCTCCCTGTGGTAATGCAGGTGTCATGTGTAACTGAGAATCAGCACAGCTTTACAGTCTGAACTAGTGTGAGTGTAAAATCAGCACAGCTTTACAGTGTGAACTAGTGTGAGTGTAGAATCAGCACAGCTTTACAGTGTGAACTAGTGTGAGTGTAGAATCAGCACAGCTTTACAATCCTAACTGGTTTGAGTGTAGAATCAGCACAGCTTTACAGCGTGAACTAGTGTGAGTGTAGAATCAGCACAGATTTACAGTGTGAACTAGTGTGAGTGTAGAATCAGCACAGCTTTACAGTCTGAACTAGTGTGAGTGTAGAATCAACACAGCTTTACAGTCTGAACTAGTGTGAGTGTAGAATCAGCACAGCTTTACAATCCTAACTGGTGTGAGTGGAACAAATGGTTTAGTTGCCCAGTCTGGCTGCTTGTATTCATGAGTGAGTCTGAACTAATGTGAGTGTGCATGAGGTCATAATAAACAGATTTGTAGATCTGCACAGTTTAGATGCTTGTATTGCAGTGCTGAGTGAGTTTTCTTACCATCATAGCAGATGAAGGGGTGGCTGATATTGCATCTGTCATCCTGCCATTTTCCATTTCCCTTCATAGTCACACATTGATCATCTGTATGTTCTTGAGTTCGGCCTGAATCCCAGTTCCTAAACTCTGCTTCTTTCTTTTTGTAGAAATCCCTGTCAGCCAGAGACCACTGCCACCTGCTTCCATTCCTCAGTCCAATCCAAGCATTTTTACCTGCTTTCTGGATCAGTCTCTTCACCTCCTCCATCTCTGTCATGTCATCTATGGTGGCGAGGTCAGTGAAATTCTCTCTGCAGTACTGCTGAGCTTCTGTCCAGTTCTTCAGTTCCTTCACCACATGGAACTGACGTGGCACAGAGGAGGAGAGACTGCACAGAGCTGAGAGGAGAGAGGAGAAAACACACACATTCACAAACACACACACACATACATGACTACACACAGATCCACACACTGGATATGCACATACACACTCCCAGAGATCTTGATCTGCCCATTATCACAAATGTATATCTGCTTAAACGATTAGACAGTATGCACACGCACACACACACACACACATACACATGCACACACACATACACATGCACACAAACATACACACACACACACAAACACACGCACACACACACACACAAACACACACACACACACACACACACACACACACACACACACACACACACACACACATACATGACTACACACAGATCCACACACTGGATATGCACATACACACTCCCAGACATCTTGGTCTGCCCATCATCACAAATGTATATCTACTTATACGAGTAGACAGTTTGCACACACACACACACACACACACACATACACATACACATGCACACATACACACACACACATACACACACTTACTTGATGACAGCAGTGTGGTAATGAGCAGTAGAATCATGACTGAGGGCCTGAAGAGAGAAGATCAATGCTGAACACAGTGCACAGTACACACACACACACACACACACACACACACACACACACACACACACACACACACACACTCACACTCACACACACACACACACACTCACACACACACACACTCACACACACACACACACACATACATACACACACACACACACACACACAGCTGCAGGAGTTACTGGTGTGTGTGTGTGTGTGTGTGTGTGTGTGTGTGTGTGTGAGAGAGAGAGAGAGAGAGAGAGAGAGAGACAACAAGGAGAAGAAAACACAACACACACACGCTTGTGTCTGACTGAAAAACATACACCTGTGTGTGTGTGTGTGTGTGTGTGTGTGTGTGTGTGTGTGTGTGTGTGTGTGTGTGTGTGTGTTTGTGTGTGTGTGTGTGAGATAGATAGATAGACAGAGAGAGAGAGAAAATAAAATTAGCTGTTGTTATAAAGGGCACGTCTGTCCACACCCACATACTGATACATCATCATTCATCATTCATCCACATACATGCATGGGAACCCATACATACACACACACACACACACACACACACACACACACACACACACACACACACACACACATACATACAGTATACATGTATGTTCATCATAATGTGTTTGGATGTTATGCTCTGGCAATGAATTGAATTGAATTGAATTGAATTGAATTGAATTGAATTGAGAGAGAGAGAAAGAGAGCAACAAAATAAAATGAGCTCTAGTCATAAAGGGCACGTCTGTCCATTATTGAAAAGAAGATCTCATCATGAAATTAAACAGACTGAAATAAAACAGACTGAATTTGTTTGTAGGATCATCAGTCATCAGACATGGGGGATTATTCAGGCAAAAAAGAGCAACATTCTGAGACCCTGGTGGGAAATGCAACCAAGTTTCCTTGTCCTCATCAGTTAGTGTTGACTGCTGTTTCACTATTTGGTCAATCTTGTACCTTATAGTCTCATTGTTATTCCTACTTGGTAACCTTGAACAACAGGGCTATGGGTTGACTGAGTCAGGACTACAACAGGGCTATGGGTTGACTGAGTCAGGGCTACAACAGGGCTATGGGTTGACTGAGTCAGGGCTACAACAGGGCTATGGGTTGACTGAGTCAGGACTACAACAGGGCTATGGGTTGACTGAGTCAGGACTACAACAGGGCTATGGGTTGACTGAGTCAGGGCTACAACAGGGCTATGGGTTGACTGAGTCAGGGCTACAACAGGGCTATGGGTTGACTGAGTCAGGGCTACAACAGGGCTATGGGTTGACTGAGTCAGGACTACAACAGGGCTATGGGTTGACTGAGTCAGGACTACAACAGGGCTATGGGTTGACTGAGTCATGGTTATTGCTTTAATGTCTTAGGATTTGTAGCTGTACTCAATAGTAGTTGATATCCTGATGTGTCTTATTATTGCCACTACAACTATTGGTTGGGTAGAAGAATTCAACTAAGTTATCTGTTGCTCTGTGTTATGTGTTCTTTCACACATGCCACTACTTTGTTGTGTTCTGTGAGTGTGTGTATGTGAGTGGTTCAGTACTATTTTGTGTTGCAGTTATATTTGCCTAACACAAGGGGGAGCTATCACACATAATTTCCAAGAGCTGTATTTTCAGGATCCCATAGTTTTTGTGTTGCAGTTAAGTAATTTTGACACAAGAGGGTGCTGTGGCATCTATAATTCCCATACATATGTTGCTCAGGGAATGCTGATAATTTATTATTCTTATTATTAAGTTAATATCTATATAGTTAATAATAATAATAACAATAATAATAATAATAATAACCCCCACACACACATGACGATGTGCAGACACACTCACAGCTGTGTTGTGAATGAGTGTCAGGATGTTTCCTGACTAACATACTGACCCCTGGTATTTTAGTTCTAGCACAATCACAGACCCCTGTTCTTTCAGTTCTAACACAGAGACCCCTGCTATTTTAGTTCTAACACAGAGACCCCTGCTATTTTAGTTCTAGCACAGAGACCCCTGATATTTTAGTTCTAGCACAGAGACCCCTGATATTTTAGTTCTAGCACAGAGACCCCTGCTATTTTAGTTCTAGCACAGAGATCCCTGCTATTTTAGTTCTAACAGAGACCCCTGATGTTTTAGTTCTAACACAGAGACCTCTGGTATTTTAGTTCTAACACACAGACCCTGCTACTTTAGTTCTAGCACAGAGACTCTGGCTATTTTAGTCCTAGCACAGAGACCCCTGCTATTTTAGTTCTAACACAGAGACCCCTGCTATTTTAGTTCTAGCACAGAGACCCCTGATATTTTAGTTCTAGCACAGAGACCCCTGATATTTTAGTTCTAGCACAGAGACCCCTGCTATTTTAGTTCTAACAGAGACCCCTGATGTTTTAGTTCTAACACAGAGACCTCTGGTATTTTAGTTCTAACACATAGACCCTGCTACTTTAGTTCTAGCACAGAGACTCCGGCTATTTTAGTCCTAGCACAGAGACCCCTGCTATTTTAGTTCTAACACAGAGACCCCTGCTATTTTAGTTCTAGCACAGAGACCCCTGATATTTAGTTCTAGCACAGAGACCCCTGCTATTTTAGTTCTAACAGAGACCCCTGATGTTTTAGTTCTAACACAGAGACCCCTGCTATTTTAGTTGTAGCACAGAGACCCCTAATATTTTAGTTCTAGCACAGAGACCCCTGATATTTTAGTTCTAGCCCAGAGACCCCTGATATTTTAGTTCTAACACAGAGACCCCTACTATTTTAGTTCTAGCACAGAGACCCCTGCTATTTTAGTTCTAACAGAGACCCTTGATGTTTTAGTTCTAACACAGAGACCCCTGGTATTTTAGTTCTAGCACAGAGACCCCTGGTACTTTAGTTCTAGCACAGAGACCCCTGCTATTTTAGTTCTAGCACAGATACCCCTGCTATTTTAATTCTAGCACAGAGACCCCTGATATTTTAGTTCTAGCCCAGAAACCCCTGCTATTTTAGTTCTAACACAGAGACCCCTGATATTTTAGTTCTAGCACAGAGACCCCTGATATTTTAATTCTAATACAGAGACCCCTGATATTTTAGTTCTAGCACAGAGACCCCTGGTATTTTAGTTGTAGCACAGAGACCCCTGATATTTTAGTTCAAGCACAGAGACATTGAGTGTTTGGTGCCATCAGGCTATCAAATAGCAGCATTTAGACAGATTAGCAGATTAGCATTTTTGACAAACTTATAGAACTGATTTTATGAACTCATGTTTGTCATTTTTGTACCAAATGCAAGTACACAAAGCCCTGTAACAACTGAACTCTTACGTTGAAACATGCTGGAGTTTTATTAAGATTAACTGTCTTCTCTTTGGTTATATTAGGATGGACATTAGTTCAGTTGGTTTTCCCTTTGGTTATATTATAGGATGAACATGAGTAAAGTGGGTCTCTTACCTGTCAGAGTCTCTGGAGTTGCTCTTCTTCTGGTTGCGCTGGTTGTCTCTGAGAGAGTGACGCTATGGGGACTGGTGCTGCTGTCTAAATTGTCTTGTTTATCTAAACAAACAGGAACAGGAACAAACTAACTGTCTGATATGCAAATCAACCCAGCCCTCCTTCCACACAGACTTTGCTGTTTTCACAGAATAGGGAAATGATGATTGCTGAAGGTTTATACCTGCAAAATTAAAAAGTGTTGAAAATGTTTGAGATATTAAACATTTAGTGCATAATTGGTGCAGAAATGAATGTGTTTGGGTTTAAATTGCATGGCTGTACAGCTCAACTCAACTCAAGTTCAACTAAAATCCATGTCATGTATTATCCCACCAGGGGAAATTCATGTGGTCACTGCATGTCTCACAACACACACACACACACACACACACACACACACACACACACACACACACACACAGACATTTGTCTGTAAAGGTGCACACACAGTGTGTGACCTACCTATGTGAAGTCGTCTCTGCCTGCCTCTGTTCTCTTCTGTCCCCTGTCCCTCTCTCCTCTCCTATTAATGCCCCTCTCTTTTCCTGGGGTTTACCCCAAACTGCCCCCGTCCCTCTCTCCTCTCCTATTAATGCCCCTCTCTTTTCCTGCTAAACTGCCCCCAGGCAGATCTCACTATCAGTGTTCTCATTCACAGATGTCTGTTTTTACCCAGAGCTGAATTTCCTCCTCTGACATAAATTTACATGTGGGAGCAGAGATGACATCATCAGTGTTCCAGTATGTGCAGGTTACACTAGTAGACCTGCATGCTGAGAGGAACACAGGGATGCTCAAGGTCATTAGAGGTCATTACAGACACACACAGTATACATGTATGTTATATAAATTGTTTGGATGTTATACACTGGCAATAAAATGAACTATGGTTGAAGGGTGGTCTACTGGTTAGGGGATCAGGCTTGTGGTTGAAGGGTGGTCTACTGGTTAGGGGATCAGGCTTGTTACTGAAGGGTGGTCTACTGGTTAGGGGATCAGGCTTGTGGTTGAAGGGTGGTCTACTGGTTAGGGGATCAGGCTTGTGGTTGAAGGGTGGTCTACTGGTTAGGGGATCAGGCTTGTTACTGAAGGGTGGTCTACTGGTTAGGGGATCAGGCTTGTTACTGAAGGGTGGTCTACTGGTTAGGGGATCAGGCTTGTTACTGAAGGGTGGTCTACTGGTTAGGGGATCAGGCTTGTTACTGAAGGGTGGTCTACTGGTTAGGGAATCAGGCTTGCTACTGAAGGGTGGTCTACTGGTTAGGGGATCAGGCTTGTTACTGAAGGGTGGTCTACTGGTTAGGGGATCAGGCTTGTTACTGAAGGGTGGTCTACTGGTTAGGGGATCAGGCTTGTGGTTGAAGGGTGGTCTACTGGTTAGGGGATCAGGCTTGTGGTTGAAGGGTGGTCTACTGGTTAGGGGATCAGGCTTGTGGTTGAAGGGTGGTCTACTGGTTAGGGGATCAGGCTTGTGGTTGAAGGGTGGTCTACTGGTTAGGGGATCAGGCTTGTGGTTGAAGGGTGGTCTACTGGTTAGGGGATCAGGCTTGTGGTTGAAGGGTGAGTTCAGTCTCTGACCAACAGCAAAAGCTGGGTGGGAGTAGTGGTTAAACATCACTCTCACCAGTTACATCCATGACCGAGGTGCCCTTGAACAAGGCTCAACCCCTATAACTGTTCCCCATGTGCATTCATTACTACTGTGTGTGTGTGTGTGTGTGTGTGTGTGTGTGTGTGTGTGTGATCACTAATCATGGATAGTGTATATTTATGAACTCTGACTCTTCTGCAGTATTTGCATAGAAACCTGGCCTGCATAGAGGCATGTGTAGGCATATGTAACCAAATTAAGTGCAAATGCATCAGTACACACACACGCCATTCACGTCTCTCTTTGAACACACACACACAAACACACACACACACACACACACACACACACACATTGATTTCAGCTGTGTCCATGCGGTTAGTTTGTGTCCTCATTTACCACAGCATGTGTCTCTGACCATGAAATAAACTGAGAATACAATCAGCCACCATGCTGAACAAAGTCATTTTTATTGGCAGTTTTGCATAGTAGCTCATTTGTACATTTTATGTACTGGATAAGATATCCAGCACAGGACCTTGGAGTCACTGATGTTGTGTGTCATGGTCTACTACAGCAACTGGGCCCCAGGGCAAGAGTGCAGGGCTGTCAGAGAGTGGGGGCAGTGAAGCCTGGAGAGAATGGAGGGCAGTGGGTCAGCAACCTGACAGAGACTGAGAAACTCACCACTGATGGACCAGTGCACCACTGAGGGTGAGTCTGTTTCTGCGCAATGGTGTGTGTGTGTGTGTGTGTGTGTGTGTGTGTGTGTGTGTGTGTGTGTGTGTGTGTGTGTGTGTGTGTGTGTGTGTGTGTGTGTGTGAGTGTGTGTGTGTATGTGTGTGTGTGTGTGAGTGTGTAACTCAACTTAATCTGCACCACTGAGGGTGTGTGTGTTTCTACACAATAATATTGTCATGGTCCTGCTTCCTGATACCTTGCCCCCCCCACTGGACTATCAATGAACTGCAACCTCTGTGTTTTGTTTTCATTCCCCATGTGCTTCTGTTCTGTTGCCTGCCCTGCCCCTTTCTCCTCCCCTGCTCTACACCTGCTCCTCATGATTCTGTTTTCCCCATGATGAGCTTCAGCTGCCCCCTGTTTGTCCTAGTGCTCCTGTTCCCTATATAAACCCCAGTCTTTTCTCTGTCCCTTGTCTGATCATCTGACCTTGTTCCTCGTCTTTTGTAAGTCTGTTTCTAGTCTGCTCACCTACCCGTGAGTTCTGTGTCTGTGTTTTTACCTGCTCTCGTTTCTCGCATCTGCCTCGTGGAATTCTTTTGAGCTTTTTGTTTCTTCCTGAACCTTTTGAGGAAGTTTAGATAGATTTAGTCTTCGTACCTTTTGGATGTTTTTGAGTTTCCTCTGTTTTCCCCCGAACCCCTGCCCTTTTTGATACCTGTTTTTGGAAACCCTTTGTTGGATTACTTGTGTGTTTTTGCCTTACCGGGATCTCTTGCGTTTTCTCCCACTGCGTACTGTTTTTGTGTAGTTTTTGCCCCTGTGATATTACCAAGGTCTCCTGAGCTTTCTTCCACCGCATACTGCTTTTTGTATAGTTTCTTGCTCTTGTAAAATAAACCCCGTGCATTTGGGTTCCTGTTTTGAGTCTTAACGAACTTTACAAATATGTTGAATGTGCTTGTGCAACAAAGGGGGTCATACTGGGGCAACACGTGCTTATTGGGAAGTGTTTTGTGGAACAGGGTTGCTTTTCTCCACTCTTTTATTCATGAACAGTATTTGTCTGCAATGGTGGGTTTTAAACAGCTTTTCCTTTTGTAACAATTTCCCCAGTCTTGGAGAAAATCTTCTCACAAGGAACAGAGGGAGCTGATGTACACAGTTAGTGCATCACAATCTCATAGATATGGGATTACACCAGCTTGTGTGTCATCCACTACGTCAGTGGGTCCTCTGTCCTTGGAAGGTGAGCATCTTTAAATATCTAACAGACAAAGGGAAATACTTGTGATTTCTGCAAGGAAAAACAGAGGGCATATTATAAGAATAAGGCTATTTACCACTGGACCTCTGCAATGGCACCAGCTGTTGCATTGAAACCTGTGTGCCTACATGGATGTCAAGCAGGGTCCAGATATTGTCATCTTGTAGAGCAGCTGATACAGACTCTTGTGATGGAGGTGGTGGGGGTGGAATGATGCTGCCACAGTCTCTTGCTAGCCTGTCAACGCTGCCTGTAAACAGGTGGAACTGCTCAACCCCATTTCCTCATACCTGGGATCCACAGGAGTAGCCACATGCAGGGGAGTCTGTTTATCCAGAACTGTACATTTCTCATTGAGATTTTTTTGGATGTTCACCAGTTTCAGTGCAGTCCTGTGTCTGGTGGTGGCACAGAGGCTTTAGGATTATCAAACACTGTTCAATTGTGTTGAATTCCTCTGCTGAAGGGAACAATGTCTGATCTCAAAGGGTAGAACTCAGTAGCTCAAAGAGTCTCTGCAGTATATCAAAAGTGCTGTTCCAGCGGGTGTCGATCTCCTTGATCGGCTTCAGTTGTGGCCTGCCCATCTGTGCCTGG
Organism: Tenualosa thibaudeaui; assembly: GCA_027481765.1. Classification (NCBI taxonomy): domain Eukaryota; kingdom Metazoa; phylum Chordata; class Actinopteri; order Clupeiformes; family Clupeidae; genus Tenualosa; species Tenualosa thibaudeaui. Next base: position 924,583 of record JAIFZK010000041.1, read on the forward strand.
ACACATTTTTTCTTTCGCTCGAGTGCTAAATTTGCGCTGGAATCCCTCATTTAAAGATGGGGGACATGGTGAATATTTAATACATTAGAACAGGTGATCATGTTTGCAGCACTGTCAGTCACCAGGCTGGTGACCTTCCCAGTAATCCTCCACTGTGCCATTAAGGCCATTTTGGTCTGTGCAATATTTGTGTAGCTAGATTTAGTTCACTACATGTCTTGAATGCGTGAAACTTTCCCAGGGATGGTGTACTTTGGTTACTACTAGCTTTAGGGCATGTGCAATGTAGTGCCTGTGCCTGACGTCTAAAACAAAAGCACATGGCAGCATGTTCAAAGCCCCATCTATCAGAAGGCAGGTGATCTTGGACTGAATTCCTCCATAACAGCAGTCCTCACAGTAGCTAAGCTGGCTGCCATATGTTTTTCAGGGAACTTCTCCACAATCAATACAATAGAAGTTAATTCATCACTTTCATGAATGAAATGGTAAGTGATGGCAAGGTAGGCATTCATATGAATAGATGTCCACATGTCAGAGGTCAGACTAACTTCAGTAGTCTTTGGAATTCTGTCCTTGGCCTTCGGTTTCTTCTTCTTATCCTTGTCCTCTACCATGGTCTTCAGAGTTGGTCCTGATGGAAGGACATATGTGGGATCCACCAGGCTCACAAAGGCTCTGAATCCTTTGTCATCCACTATACTAAACGGTTGTGAATCTTCTGCAACCATATTCACCAGGGCCTCATCAATGTTCTGTTATCTACAATACAACAAAAACACATTATTAAATGATAACAGTATTGCTCAATTTAATGAATAAATGCACAATATGAAATAAAACCCAAATAATTAGTGAAGATGAGCGTTAACAAGCTTTCTTTCTTGTGCACAGATCAGTTGTACACTGTGCACGCAGTGACCCTTCGACATACTTGAAGCCAAGTAGTCCATTATAAGCTAACTGTATAACAACCAGTTTGTTGTACAACCACAGATGCTGTTAAGGAGATAATCGAAACTCCTTGTAGCTCCTTGGACCTTAGATCCGTTCACTATTGGACACTGAAATGCACTTGAGTGTGGATCATGGCACGCTTTAGTCTAGACAGAGCGTACACAGTCTGGTAAACTTTGAAATACCAAACAGTCAACAAAAAAACTGCACTTGGCAAGATTGATGTGGAAAGTGTGAACATGAACTTTGTCTCTAACAAACACACTGTGCAAAATTATGAACGTAGCCTATGACTCAAAACCATTCTGTATTATAGAGAACATGAACTTTGTCTCTAACAAACACACTGTGCAAAATTATAAACGTAGCCTATGACTCAAAACCATTCTGCATTATAGAGATCTGCATTGCCTAAGTGCACACCCAAATACATTCTATTCCAAATAATTAAAAAGATTCCATATCTTGGCCTATTGCCAACCTTGTTTGGAGAAATTAAAATGAAACATTCACACATCTCTGAATGCACTCTCTTTGCAGAGTTACAGGTTACATTATTTTTGAAATATACTACTCAGCGAATATTATCAGAATATCAGAACACCACAACAACCATTCATTTGGTTCATTTTTTAAACTCTATTTTCCTGCACTAAAGTGTGAGCGTGCTTGCTGTTATCTGTGGTGCGGGTGGTCATTTTGGAGGCTGTCTTCTGGCCTCTGGTATTTCTGTCCTGTGGATCAAGTGCCTAGCGCTGAAGATTTTGTGGCTGCACTTGAACCTCCCTCAACGCTCGCTATTGCTGCCTGAAGGGCTGAGCCTATATCTGTGAGGCTGGTGGTCATTTTAGGTGCTCTATTCCAGCCCCTGGTATATCTGTCCTGTAGACCCAGTGTCCTGCACTGTTCTGAAGGGCCTTCACTATATTTTACTGCATCAGTGTGTGTGTGTCCTCTGCTATCTTTGTTGCTGGTAGTCGTTCTTGGTGCTCTCTTTCAGCCTCTAGCCCATCCGTGTTGTGAGTCCAGCGCTGCCATGACGACTCTCCCTAAACGCTTTATGCTGTCTAGAGTGCTGTAGCGACCTCCTGTTGGTCTGATGACTGCCTTGGCTACACCAGGCTCTCCCTTAACGCTTTATGCTGTCTAGAGTGCTGTAGCGACCTCCTGTTGGTCTGATGACTGCCATGACCCTCGTGACGTGACCTTGTGACTACTTGACCGCTTGGAGTGAGGAAATTCAAAGAGACTATTTTAATTTCTCCCTAAGAACCGATATTTATATATTTATCTATATTTATATATATCCTGTTGAGTCTTGAGTGTAAGCCCATAATAAAAGATATGTTTGTTTCCAACTTTGGCTGTTGGGTTTCTGGGTTTGTGCTGCTGGCAGGTGCTGACTGGTGCTGGTGGGTGGTCCTACAGCTCAGGTTTGCCAGACAACCCCACTCTAAACAAAGCTGCCACAAGACTTTGCAAGAATTTGTGGTCTTCAGGTAGTATGGTCTCTGACCACAATCTGGGCAATAGCTGCTCCACTGTGGGCCTTTGCACAAGCAAGGTGGCTGTGGTGGGAAAGGAAGAACCTGTGCTGTGTCTGACTGCTGTAGTAATATTGGGGAAGAACCTGTGCTGTGTCTGACTGCTGTAGTAGTATTGGGGAAGAACCTGTGCTGTGTCTGACTGCTGTAGTAATATTGGTGGGGAACTCTGACAGACTCCCGGTTACGTTAGCAATGGCGACATCCAGCTGGTGGATTTGTCAATATATGTAGGCTAGGGCCCATTTTTCATTCACTAGTTCAACTGTGTCACTCGGACGTTCCCTGTGTCAATGTGACTAACTGTGTTCCTGTAACTTCAAGGAAAAGTCAGGTGTGAAATGGACTTGGGTGTATTGAATCATGATAACGAGCACAAACTTGTCGAACAGCCAACCACCATTCACCCCACCATTCTGAAATACAGCGCTTTTAGGAGATGCTCCCACTAGGCCTACAATTAGTGTTCAGGGCATAGCACTGCCCATACAAATAAATATGGGCTCATAGCTCCCCACTGAAGTAGTCATCATGGTTAAAACTAACAAAATAAATAAAGACAGACAGAAAGAAAGAAAGGAAGGCCAGATCCAGTCTTATTAAAGACAGATCCAGTCTTATTATCATGCACACACACACACACACACACACACACACACACACACACACACACACACACACACACACACACTGTAACACTATGTAACCTGTAAACTTATACCTTATACCTATTACTGCATTAAAGGAGCTGTGTGTCTTTTCTGTGTCTTTTTGAAGTGTCATACATCCAAAATCAACAACACATATTGGTAGAGTTTTAAAAAATATCAGCACTGACATCTTGTGACTGAAGTACATGCATTGCAGAGATACTACACTGACAGTCCTGGTCTCTTATGAACAGATCCCATTGCGTTGCCTCAAAACAGCCCCTTAGCATGTCCACTGAGCTGTCTGTCCAGGCCTGACAGTGCAAAACAGTGGGTTCAGCCCTCTTTAATGATTGATGGGGCTTTGGCAGGAGGCGGCCCAGAGGTGGGCGGGACCAGAAAGCGTGTGCACCTTCCACCTTCCCATTACATAAATCTGAGTTCTGTTCAGTGTTGTCGGACATGTGACATAGGCTATTGTTCCAAATTTGGCAGGAGTGTAGAGACATCACCTCTGTTTAAATCTTCCAAAAGGAAGATGGGGTCATCAACAGAGTGACACAGTACCTTGTTATAACTAGGAGCTTTTCTCTCTGAAGGTCTGGGCCCTGCACACACACCAGAATCAGTGCATGAGGTGTATGAACATACACAGTCCACCTCCAATTGGCTTTGCTGTCTGTGTTGCGTCCCGCTCATGGCGAACTAGAGAATATCCATCCAAACTGATGTTGTGAACATCCTCATTCAGCCACATGTCTGGGCAAAACAGATCAGGTTGGCCCTGCTGAAGCCCCTGTGCAAGTTTGGGCATTTTGTTGTGAAGTGAGTGAGCGCACATTTGAGAGAGTTACTGTCAGGAGGGGAAGCAGTTTTCCTGCTGTTTGATCCTGTTCCCAATCCTAATCCCAATCCCAATGCCAATCCCAATCCCACCTCTTCATCCTCTTTTCTTTTTCTTCTTAATGCTCCTGTGGTGGATTATCCCAGGGGACTGAAGAGAAGGTTCAGAGATCATTTGAAGGAATATGGGAGATTCACTAGATCCCCCCAGGGTGTAGAAACGACCGTCGATCAATAAGTGTAGCACTCTTCATCAGCATACAGTCAAGCATGATCTCCATGTATTATAACCTGTAGTAAGTTTACAAACGGATATACAAGGTAGACAGACATAGACAACACCACTGCCCAGGGTCAAAGTTTCTTTTTACTTTTGCCTATGTACAACATTGACAATAACATTTGATTTGACTTGACACCATTACTCAGTAACAGAGAAAGAGAGATTAAGACCATAATGTGCTATACCACTACTACAGAGATACTAACATGAGATTAACACCATAAGGTGCTATACCACTGGACACTGACAACTGGATCTGCCCATCATCATGTGTATCAAATATGTGATATGATATGAGTAGACTGTATGTGCACACTCTCTCTCTCTCTCTCTCTCTCTCTCTCTCTCTCACACACACACACACACACACACACACATTTATGATAGCAATGTAATGATAAGAAGAGTTATGTCTGAAAATACTGGCGATGCTGGAGACTATGGTGCACAACACACAACATCAAAAATAAACAAATGTTTGTTGTGTCTGTCAGAAAAACACAATGCCAGTCCCAGAAAACAAGAACAAAAAAAGTGAAAAAAGGGGATGTCAATGAAACAATATCAGTCAATCAACTTCACTTTGTTCCCCATTTTAATGGGATTTATTCTCTGAATTCTTATTCATTGAAAAGTCTACAATGGGAAGATCACCTGCCTATGCCCCCATGTAGTTTAACATGACCTCCTAACTGTATGCATTCATATCAGCCAGGGGGAATATTCTGGTGGGCTAAAAAAGGTTTCTCATTTCTCATCTCAGGACAGGAAAAGGCAGATGCATATCCATGCAATTTCAAAACTTCTGACTCTTTAGTAAATAACAGGACTTACTGGAACATCTCTCACACTCAGGGGTTTTGTATTCTGTGTGTCAGAGGGACAGCTCAAGCACTGGGAGAAAGAGTTCAATGAAGACTTGGAGGCAACAGGTGCATTTGTTGCAGAAAAAGCAATGGCAAAGTATTTCATTTCTATTATACCTCTTATCCACACAACCCAGAGGAGCCAGAGGACTGTGAATGTGTAAATTACCCCAAAAGTGTTTTAATGTATTTGAATTTAATTGATTGGAATAGAATAGAAGAAAACTCATTCAACATTTGGACAAGCCATGAAATATGGTTTTACTGTAGTCTGGCCAGCATCTGACTTTAATCACAGAAGTTATTTATGGTTTGTTTCTCCCTAATTTGATTATCCTCTGAAATTACTTCCTGCTTGACTTCCTTTCTCTGGTACCCTCTGTTCCTACAGAACAGCTGATATAAAACCAAACCAAAGACCATGTCCAAAGAGTCCATGACCAAAGAGTCATGTAATCATACACCTACATAGGCATTAATAAAAAAGGTTAATTTAAGTGTGACTGGGTTACAGTTACAGCAACACTATTTCTCTTTTTGCTACAATCTTCAAATGAATTTGGCATATAATCATGTGAATGGTGGATAGTCCCATCAGTAAGTCATCCAGGATATGTGCTATGCTCTTGGGGGTCCAAACACCACAAGATAAAAGAAAACGTTTACACCATCCCATTGCTGACTGTACTGACATCAAACACCAATTAAAATTTTCTAGCAGTGTCTTGGGAAGTGTTCAGAAAGTTTTGTACACCTTTCAGGTGGCCGTTTTGGTTTTACACCAAAACTCCTTAGCGTTGCTTAAAATATCTCCAGTGCAAAGCCCTGAAGAGAATAGCTCCACCTACCACCTAGTAGGCTACAGGTGACAGAATTACTGCGGGCATTGCGCGTGCGCACTGTAAAGTGAAAGTAAATCTAAGACTGATCAAACAAGGGAGACGAGGAGGATTCTGTCATGAGATAAACTAACAATTTTGATAGACTACATCATACAGAAAGGAGTCATTAGCACGATGACGTTAGTTTGCAATGTTGTGCGACTTTTTTGAGCGAAAAATACGCCTATATATTTTTTTCTCAGAAAATGGCCGTTTGTGTTTGTGTTTCCCATTAGGCAAAACGACAGGTGGCTTTTTCAGGTAAACTTCAATTAAGGGAATCGGTTAATCTGTTTGTAGCTCGAACTGCAAAAATATGATGAATTATACATGTAGCCTGTAGTGTCTGATACGCATTCTGATTGTTTTCTTTCTGTTTTCATTGAAGCTCGGCGTTAGGAGTTAGAAAGAGCGCCTGAAGCATGGATCACGTCGACATAAAACAGGAAGACAATCTAAAGGGGAAAAGGTAGGCTAGGTTACTACAACACAATACATATTGTGAATTGAGTTGCTGTGTAACTTTCTTTAATGTTTTTTGAAATGTTAGATTTAGAGAATTAACTTAGGCTATTGAGTCACATTTGGAAGTCAAGTCAAGTCAAGTAGGGATTTATTGTCGTTTCAGCCATATACACAGTACATAGTGAGACGAGACAACGTTTGACCGGGAACAATTGGTGATACACGTAACTGTTAAAACACAGTATGGACAAGACAGATACGTAATAGTGCCTACATACATAGAAAAATAACATTACAACACAGTTGTAAACGATTTGCAGGTCAGAATACAGGTGACCTAAAACAAACACGCTAGACCGGGCATGGCTTTTTGCAGAGCACTGTGGCTAGTGGTTTGATTTGTAAAATGAAGACTGTTCAATATAAATATAAATAATAGCAGCTAGAGACTATTCTACATAAATACTGGCATATCAACTATATTACTGTAATGGACGCTTTTTAAATGCCCCAGCTCATGCCGTCATGAGAGACCTCCATCACCTGTGCCCACTTGTGTGTCCATGAAGAGTGACCAGTCAAAGGATCGCTACATAAACTTCAAACATGATGATGTCACAGATGTATCAAGGTAAGTTAGACTGATTTTTTTATTACTTTAAGATAAGTTCTTAAAACACTCGTAGAATAAGTAACCTACTTTCAGATTGGATGGTTGAAATGTTCATAGCTTACAGTACAGAGGAACTGATCAGTGATCAACAGACCAATAGGTCAGTATTTGTCTTTGTCCATGGTCTGTGGTAAATCAGTAAACCTTGTCTTTTTGACTGTAGGTCTACTGCCCCCTGTAGGACCCATGGAGTAATTGTAGTCATGTAGTCAAAGAACAGAGAAATCAGGCCAGTTAGAAAAGTTGGTTAGTTTTGACCATCTGAAGAGTCATTGGCTAACAACTGAATTATTGCCCAATCAATGCTTTCCTGTATTTGATTAGTGCCGCCCCACAGAATGCTGACTCTGCCAGATCAATATCAATCTTCCTGTTATCAATAAAGATAACAGGAAGAAGAGCAACAGTCTTGTTTTTAGTTTTATGCCTGAATAACAGGAGCTTAGGGACAAACAGCTGCAGTCACAGTTTGGAGAAGTCCATTATTTTTTTGTTTCCAGCGCTTTTCAGACTTGTCATCTTTGGCTTAGGCTTCTCAGGCTTCGTACAGTAACATTGTCGGCTGAATTTCCCATCATACTATTATAGGTTTTAGCTCACACTTTAAGAAAAGAAAAGATTATTTTATTGTTTTGAGGCTCAAGAGTTCACCATGTGTGGCAGTATTGAAGAGTCTACACCGCTAGGGATTCTACCTAGACCCAGATTTCCTCCACTCTAATATTCTCTAAGGCACACATGGTTATTTTACTCATGAGGCATAAGACAGGGTTTCAATCAGTAACATGAATTTTATTAACAAAAAGAAATGTTCACACACACACACACACAAATACTGAATGTGTGTCCCCTGAGCTGAGGCTCACCTTCAGGGAAAGCAGATCGCTGAAGGGTAGGAGAATCCCAGGAAGAACCAACACTCATACGAGAACACACACACACACACTCATACAAGAACACACACACACGCACACACACACAACCAACACTCATATGAGAACACACACAACCAACTCTGGCTCTCAGGAAGGAGGTTTACTACCATTCTCTGTGTGCAGCTAGGCTAGCTAGTATCCGTTAAACACACAGCCACACAGTCTATACATAGCTACTGTCGGTTGCTGTGGGCTACAGCTATAACCAGGTGCCAGTTAACAAATTACAAACAGACCACGATACTCTGATGCATCTGTGTGTGTGTGTATTCATTTAATATAGACAGACCACAATACTCTGATGCATCTCTCTGTGTGTCTATTTAATACAGACAGACAGACCAAAAAGTGAGTCTCGTAACATCACTGTCACAGGACATACTACTTTGGCCTGCATCAGACATGTATAGTTCACACAACAAGTGCTGAAAGTAGCATGTACAGAATATTTCATTCATTTCATTAAAGTGGTAGAGATGAAGGCTATATATGTCCAGAATCTGAAATTTCCAACCAAGGATTTTTTTATTTGTTCACATTATTGGTCACCTTAGACCCTAGACCTTAGGGTCTCCAACCTTTTTTCCCTTGAGAGCTACTTTGCAAAATCAATCAACCCATCCATGATTTGGTGACACACATAGACAGTGAGGTGAAACACACTAACCTGGAGCAGAGGCCAGGGAGCGGTGAGGGCTTAGGGGCCTTGCTCAAGGGCACACACACTGTTCTGAAAACGTAGTACTGAGTCCATGTAATGAGTTTGATTCAGTGTTTTGATTTCAGGCTTCACTGTCCATAATTTCTGAATGATTTAGTTTGCTACAGAAACTAATCAGTGTGTGGTTTGTTGTGCTCTAAATACTCAGTGTCCAAGCGGAAGGAAGCAAACCAGATGGTGCCAGTGACCAGTTTTCCCCACAGGACCTCAAGCACATATTCCAGGTTTGGAAGCAGCCTTGTCTTGCAGAACTGAAACACACTGATTACATTTTAACATTAAACATTAACCATGCAGTGTAGTCTTTCAGTTGAGTTTACTTGCCTATCAGCCTAGAAATGCAGACGTACCCTAGTGGTAGCAAATAGGTTTGAGCCTAGAAATCCAGACGTACCCTAGTGGTAGCAAATAAGTTTGCTATGCAGGAACATCTAGAAATAAACAACAGGCAACAGGGTAGCTGTTCTCCCGAGTTTGGTTGGACCAATCACATTGCTCTATTCTTGTAGCGAGTCACTGGGTGGACTGTGCATATGGGGTGCGGAGGCAGTTTGGAAGACAACTGCTGATTCCACCCCTTGGATTGAGCCCAGTCTATTAGTCATGGCCAGACTACACTTTTTGATGTTACAGTCTGGCTTGTCAGGCTACTTGACTTTTCCAGAGGGAAGACATTCACAGGATGATATCAGTCAATACATTTAGATGCACAGTTATTATTATTATTATTATTATTTCCTTAGTCTGACAAAAATCCAGTGTAAACACCTTACTACTTAGTTGCAGCAGACTTAGAGCTCTGTGGTTAGAGGACTTTATTTATTTTCACACAGTAATCACAGGAGACCCTCTAACAGCAGAACTCTGGGTTGGCATTATTGTAGTTCTCCTTGAAATGGAAGGTCTGGGGGTAAATCAACCCATTGCCCTGTTGTTGGTGCTCACAGAGTGCTCTAGGTAGGAGGAAGGAGTTGAGTTTCCTTGCCCACATCAGTTAGTGTTTGCTGCCAATTTCACTACTCCCACTATCTAATGGGAGTTGACTTGGATGTAACTTTGTAACTTAAACTGAAGAACACTGATGAACATTTTTGCAGCACACATTCGTAGGGTAAAGACAAATATAAGTACAGTCTAACACAGGGGTGCCCAATGTGGGGCCCGCAGGCCAAGTTTGGTCCGCACTTCATTTTGTTGGTCCACCAGGTTGTACCAGAATTGCTTCACATAAGACCAAGACTGATTGATTTATTTCTGCCTTTTGGCTGCAATTACTGTTAACAATGTAGTTCCATAACTGGCCATAGTTTTACAGTGTGAAATTGAGAGCGCTATTGAGTTCTTACAAACAGGGATCCACTGCCTTTATGGGTAAGATAGTGATCCAGGCAGTGGCACACATCGCAATCTGGTTTAGGCTGCTGGGAAACTAAAGGTGTTGTGTGTTTTTCAAAATACCACAGCAAGAAGAGAACAAGGACCTTACAAAATTGAATTATAGCCTGAGTTGGTTTAACAACTTGGTGGAGTTGAGACATCCCACTGATCAAGTAATTACTTGCCTACTGATGATTGTGAAATTAATGTCGTCTTACATTTACAGAGGAGCAATAAAACAATTATTGTGCAGAAATTGACACAACATCATTATTGCTTCCATAAGGCATATTCTCTTCTCTTTTTTAATGAATCAATGTAATTAATTTCATTTCACATACCAATAACAATTTATATTTCCCCTGTGACCCTCAGCCCAGATTCATTTTTGACCCTTGAAAAAACATGAGTGCCCCTGGTCTGGCATTAACATTCTCTCTTATTCTAAACTTGGGTATTACAATGCAATTGTTATTCCAGGTGCTCGAGGAGAAGATCATGTCCTTTGTGAAGAATGAGCTGAAGAGATTCCAGAAGATTCTGAGTCCAGATTACCAAGAAAACTTTGAGGGTAAAGAGCAGGATGAGAGTGATGCCAGAGAAGAGGCTCTCAACATGGCACTGCACTTTCTGAGGAACATGAAGCAGACACACATCGCTGACAAACTGCAAGAATGTAAGAAGTCTGACTTTGGGATGAACCAATCCAATATTTGAATGGGATATTGTCTCAATATAGAAAAAATAGCGAGATCAAGTATTGGAATAACTTGCCAATCCGTGGACCGATCAGTTCCCTTTAGGTCATAGCGATACTAGACACAGCTGTAAGGTGGAGATACATGAAATCAGAGATTTTCTAAAGCTTCCGAAAATGATTAGTGTCATTAATAAAATGACCTTGAAGTTAAGGTCATTTACTGTAGGTTTTAATAAAGACATAGCAAATTACACCGCGATGGCTTATGCTAGCAAAGTAACAAACTAACTCACAGTGTCTGCTTGACAGTTGTGTAGCAGCCTCCCAGCTAACGATACGTTACAGAAACCTCGAGAATCAAGTTCAGATGCATTAGGCTATCATATAGCCTAGCTGTCATTCAGTGTGCCTCAGACAGGTTATTATTTCTCTGTCACTTGAACTAAGTTGAATTTTGGGCATTTGCCTGGCACGAATCTCATCATAAGGAAGACCATCAAATGCCTTGGAAATCAGGTAATATATTTTCTAATACATAATATATTTATTAGCATCATCATAGCCATTTTCAGGGCTAGCTGGCTATAATTCCCTGTTAGAAATTTACGTTGTAAAGCCATCATACACCAAGATCGCTCAGAACCGTCCCTGGATACACTAAAAGAAAAGAAACGGAAGCAAAAGTTTGGCGTTTTTGTCCAATAAATGCACATTTTTTTGTGACTGAAAAAGCACCGGAGTCGGCAGTCTGAAATCCAGTGACGCTGCCTTTCGTCTTCAACGGAAGGTGCAGACACACGATTTCAACGGTAAACTCACGATAGGTTACGAAATGAGATAAATTTCGATCTTGACAAACATTTCATCTCACAATATTGACATAGATTAGGAGTTAATAGTCTACATAAGTAGCTTACCATTGTGACATATTAGTATATATTATTGACAAACTTTTGGTGGCATTTGAGGGGAGGCAGAGTCTTGCAGTTTCATAATAGCCACCTGTGTGGCAGAGGATGTAAGGCAGGGGTGGGCAACAGTTTTAGTCTGAGGGCCACAGTTACTTTGGCAAAGTAAGTGGAGGGCCACCCATCGCACGACTGCAATTAAACAATTACACGACTACACCAACATCATTAAGCAACATAGGCCTTTGCAACAAAACAAATAGGCTGGTACATAACACAGAATTTGATTTAACTGTCTCATGTGGGACATGGGTATAATAAAAATGGAAATCTGTGAAACTCAGGAATGATGTGGAAAACAACATCCTTAGTCAAGCTTAACTCATCTGTGTATGGAACTTACAGGATCCTTAAAAAATATTCAGGCCTAACTGGGAGACAAAAGCGTTTTATGTTAATGTTGTTTTCTTGTGTGTGAACATCCTGCCAAGCTCAATTGTGTATGAAATTTACAGGCTGACTTTTGTTGAGCCTCCTGAACACTAGACTGCTTTGCAAAAAGAAGCTGCCTGGCAGATAAGTTGGAGGACAATCTCGTAGCCTTTTCCTCCCTCTCCCGTGCAGACATATTTTGTGCATAATTAGCATGTTTTGTACTGAAGTGCCTGGTGACGTTATATTCTTCGAAAACCGCAATGCTCTCCTGACATATCAGACAAATCACCTTTGAGCCCACGTCCATCACAAAATATTTTGTTGTCCATTCTTTGTTAAATATTCTACATTCAGAGTCAATTTTCCTTTTCTTTCCCGCACTCATCTTGACATTTTAATACCCACATACACCGTAGCATCAATCAAACGCTTCAGTGTATCCCTATTTAGCAATTTGCTGTGCCACTTGCAACCGGGCACCCTCGTCCACAAGTTGATCAACTGGCATGCTACCTAGCAGTTTTACGCAAATACGTGCCAACGTGGTAGTTGCACTTGTCGTGACGCTTGGTGGCTGTCCAAATATTTAAGGTCACTAAATCCCTATACAGACCATGTTTGAGATTTCCCTACCAACAGGCAAGGCCAGTACTTGATTGGTGGATTTTTTTATTAATATACAGTATCAATAACAATATATAATAATATATATTTTAATGATAATAATATATATATTTTTTAAAAACCAATGCCAGAGAAAATATAATCAAATGCATCCACATATGTAGCAGCCTACTGATTTCCACAAGCACCTTGCACAGATACAGAGTTAGTTTCAACAAAGTTTGCGACATGAGGTTCATACAAGGAAGTTATAATGACAGGCGCCTAATTATACTTAGGCCTGCAAACATCAAATAGCCTATTTAATGGCATTGCTGAAGCTTGTTTATTTTTAATGATAATCATAATTAATAACTAAATAACAATTTCATATTTTTATGTTTGTAGGCTTACCTCAGGGCTACACTGGATGTGTTACGAAATCGTTAAATCAAGCCGCATCAAAATACATTTGGAAGACTGGTCTGTTTTTTTTTTTTTTTGAATATTCGCTGCGCCACTGCGTCTGATGTAGCCAGTTCCATTGATTATAGTGGAAGCTAATTAGAACAGCAGATGTGGCTTTGACTTTAACACGTCAGTAACATATCTGGTGTAGCCTCCATGTAATGTAAAGGATTATCCAAAGTGAATCAACCCGTAATCCTTTTGTTTCACATCGATGACAGAACTTTTGGTGCAACCAAATGGTGAAATGGCAGCCAACGCAAACTGATGAGGTCACGGAAGTTTCATGTACTTATGCCCTCATTTGTTAACATTGGGTGCTACTTTCAGTTAACAGGGATATGGGTTGACTGACTCTGGATTATTCTTTTCAATCAAGGCTGTCTCATCTCCACTTGCTGTGGTATACAGTTCACTAATTCAGTGGGGAATATCCAATCTGGTAATAAAATTAGCCCTAGAGGGTCTGGACATTCAGTAGTGGGATTTGATTGGTTGCTGGAGGTGTTTAGGAAGATTGGATTAGCCCTTGAGTGATAGCCTGCCTTAACTGATTGCATTCTAGCTCTGCATTCACAACCCCTCGCCCCTGATTGGACAGGTTAAAATGCCTCTTGGGACAACAAGCTCAATGGGACGAAATCCAGACTAGTACTGTAGGGAGATGATAATCTAGTTGAAGTTGAAGTGAGTAGGTGTCAGGCACAGACTAAACACAACTTGACTTCTTGTCAGCAGGGGTTTTTATTTACAATTAAACAAAACAGAATGCAAATTAAGTCAATGTCAGTTACAAATAATTGAGGACGGAGGGTATAACTATAACACTCTGAAGATAAAGGAGGAAACTAAAACACAAAAGATGACATAAATGAACAAGAGCACAAACTGGAGCAAATGGAGAAACAAGGGAATACACAATACCAACAAAGAGAGTCCAGAGACACAGGGTGCAAGGCACAAAGACTTTGCGGAAGACGGAGAACAATACGGCACACTCAAAACAGATCCAGGGGAGGATTGACAAGGTCAGACAACAGGGGATCTGGGAGAGACTCTTAAATAACATGGAGACCAGGTGAAACCAATTAATACTCAGGGGAAGGTGCACGCGAACCAGGAAGTGGCTGTGAACGAGGAGACGAGCTGTGAGTTTGTGAGGCAGAGTGAGGGGGCGTGGTTGTGGCCAGATCTGCAGACCTGACAGTAGGAAGGCATGGCCAAGGATGGGAATATCGGATCGGTATCAGGTATCGACTTGTATGTATAACAATGTATCTGAATCAGTATCGGAACAGTGCATCCCTAGTTGTTAGACTTCAGGAAAGCACAATAAGGCACTTTGGTGTCAAAGACACATGGAAAATATTTTGTTTTTTTGTGTCAGTGGTTAACATTTCTATGTTCATGTTTTTTGTGTAACAGTTGAGCTTCATGTAGTATGGCAGTCTGAGTTGAAAAGAACTCTGAAGTCCAAGTACCAGAGTGTGTTTGAAGGAATACCCAAGCAAGGGAGCTCTGCTCTGCTAGAGAAGATCTACACAGAGGTCTACATCACAGAGGGAGGAAGTGGAAAAGTAAATGAGGAGCATGAAGTCAGGCAGATTGAGTCCATATCCAAGAGACCAGCTGGACAGGAGACACCAATCAAATGCACAGACATCTTTAAGCCCTTACCTGGCCAAGACAAGCCAATCAGAAGTGTCATCACAAAGGGAGTAGCTGGTATTGGCAAAACAGTCTCAGTTCAAAAGTACATCCTGGACTGGGCTGAGGGAAAGGAAAACCAAAATGTCCATTTCATATTTCCACTTCCTTTTCGGGAGCTCAATCGCATGAATGAAAAAAAGCTCTCTTTGATTGATCTTCTACACCATTTTTTCTCAGATATAAAGCAATTAACTCTTACCAACCAGAGGAAGTACAAAGTGTTGTTCATCTTTGATGGTCTGGATGAATGTCGACTCCAACTAGACTTTCAGAAAAATGAAACTTTGACGGATGTGACAAAGGTCACTTCACTAGATGTACTCCTGACAAATCTCATCAAGGGTAATCTGCTCCCCTCTGCTTTACATTGGATCACCTCTCGACCAGCAGCAGCCAATCGTATCCCTCCTGAGTGTATTGATCGAATCACAGAAGTACAAGGCTTCAGCGACACTCAGAAGGAGGAGTACTTCAGGAAGAGAATTACTGATCAAAATCTTGCCAACAAAGTCATCTCTCACATTAAATCATCAAGAAGCCTCCACATTATGTGTCACATACCGGTATTTTGCTGGATTGCTGTTAATGTTCTTGAAGTCCTTCTTCAAACACATGGAGTTGCTCAAATTCCAAAGACTTTGACGGAAATGTACACTTATTTCCTCGTGTTTCAAACAAAGCAGAGGAGTCAGAAGTTTGAAGGGGTTTTTGATACAGATCCACAGTGGAATCAGGGTAGTCTCCTTGCTCTGGGAAAGTTGGCCTATGAACAGCTGGAGAAGGGCAACCTGATCTTTTATGAAGATGACCTGAGAGAGAGTGGAATTGATGTCAGAGAGGCAGCAGTACACTGTGGTATTTGTACCCAGATCTTTCGAGAAGAGTCGCAGCTTCATCAGGAGAAGGTGTACTGCTTTGTGCATCTGAGCATCCAGGAGTATCTTGCAGCTTTGTATGTGCTTCTGATGTTAATCACTAAAGGGAAAGACCTAATGTCCCCACAGCATGCTTCTAGAACAGGTGCTAAGATTCTGAAATGGATATCAGCGCAGAAACCCATGACCACCTTACAGAAGAGTGCTGTGGACAAAGCGCTGGAATATGAAGATGGACGCTTTGATCTTTTCCTCCGTTTCCTTCTTGGCCTCTCTCTGGAATCTAATCAGAGACTCCTATGTGGCCTTCTGCTGAAAATACAAGTTGAAGACAAAAAAGAAATAATCAGTTGCATTAAGACAAAGATCAGGGACCTTCCATCATCAGAGAGGGTGATCAATCTCTTCCACTGTCTGAATGAAATCAATGATCACTCCTTAGTGGAGGAGGTCCAGAGCTTCCTGAGCGCAGGAACTCTTTCTGGACGCAAACTCTCCCCCACCCAGTGGTCAGCAATAGTCTTTGTGCTTCTGACATCAGAGGAGAAGCTGGATGTGTTTGACTTGAAGAAGTACGTCAGGTCTGATGAATGTCTCCTAAGGCTGCAGCCAGTAGTGGAGGAATGCCAGCAGGCTCTGTAAGTAAGATATAGGTATAGGTATATGGTGGTATAGTTGTATATTATCAGAAAATAGCAGGGATAATATCTATAGATAAATATTTAGTTTGATGATTAGTTGAATGTTTCCCTTTTAAGGCTCAACAGTTGCAGTCTCACTGAGAGCAGCTGTGCATGTCTGGCATCTGTCCTCACCAAAGCATCTTCAAAGCTGAAACATCTAGACCTCAGTGACAATAGAAATATTGGAGACATTGGAGTCCAGGAATTGTGTAGTGGACTGGGTAACCCAAACTGTACCCTGGAGACACTAAGGTAAGACATTTTGACATTTATTAACCACTCGAAGCCAGGACCCTTCATTCATGAGAGACAAACACTATTGATGGAAGTTCACATCCATTTCATGGTACATTTCTGATGGTCCATTCTTATTTGTGGGTCATGTGACCTTTATTTCTAAATCGTTGCTCCTGGACCTTTAAAGGAAAACTACAAATTACAATGTAGATAACAAATAACTACAATAACATAGATATTTAAAAAAACTCCCGGTTGTTTAAAAAAACAACCACGCTGCTGTGGTCATAAATATGATCTCAGCAATTTTCCACCAGTACACCGCTACCTTACTGAGTTTTTAGATACAGTCTATGAATAAGCCTTAACTTCTTAGGTTTTAGATACAGTCTATGAATAAGCCTTCATTTCTTATTTTTGGAGAGGGACTGTTTGCAGTGCGTGAGTTATTATTTGGTTGTTATTGAGTTATAAGTTAAAGCAGTACCAGGTAAGAGAGTCTCCATTCACCCCATAATGAGCCATTTAACCATTAAAGTGACAGTGAAACTGGTAAATGAACCTAAAAACAGTGCCAGATGTCGCCTGGTGCTGCTATTGGGTGTGTGTGTGTGTGTGTGCGCACCTGTTAATTTGTGTGTGTGTGTGTGTCTGAGTGTGAATACGTTAATATGCAAACTGGGGGAGTGGTAGCAAAGTTGTCAGGGGTAGTAGGGTGTCTGTGAGGGGGGAGAGGTGGTTGTGATCTGTGTGTCAGAATGAGTGTATGTGTGCATTGCACTTCTTTTATGACATAAGACTTTTATGATGTAAAAATCTACTTATTAGTAATTTGTTATTTGTTATTATTCAGAACTCAGAATTCATTAGTTTTACCTGTTATCAAAATATATTGGAACTCATCAATATTAGAAAACAGGAGTAAAACAGTTATGTGCTCTTTTCAGTACAAAGTACAAATGTGTTGCCTCAGCAATTTAGTTTCAATATTTACTCACGTTTAATGTATAAATATTGTCTTCAGTTACTAAACAATATTTTAGCAGAAAAATGCAGGAATGTCATGGCAAATATATATTTGAGTTTGGCACATCCATTCTTCAA
>JAIFZK010000041.1:947500-952500 GCA_027481765.1 Tenualosa thibaudeaui
TCTAGAGTCCTGGTGAACCCTGTATATACCATACTATATGGTCCATATATGGTAGGTTTCCTACAGCTCCTCTTCATAAGTATTGTTGAACAGACATTGGTATCACAGTAACACAAGAAATGCACACCAAAGAGGAAATATATACATATCACAATACCAATAATATAAAATCACACTGTGTCACACATGTCTGCTTTGTGTGTGTGTGTGATATGTCCCTGCTTTGAGTGTATGTCTGATGCATGTCTGCTCTGTGTGTGTGTGTGTGTGTGTGTGTTCACAGAACACATGTTAGGATACTGGTGAACTGACTGCTTTTATTCCAGGCTTATTCTACTCAAATGTTACACCAGCCTTACTCAGTCTTTCTCCAGTCTACTCAAAGGTTACTCTTTCTGTCTGTTAGTCTTTCTGTCACAGGTAGGTGGTGCTCTGGGGAGCACACTGGAACCCTCCATAAAAACAGGACCCATAGTGTCCCCAAGTCTTCAGGCTACTGAAAGTAGCAGATTATTACTAGACCCACAGCATCACAGGCATGCATCAGGCACTTTACACTGCAGTCACTGGAGATATTCTGCAGACACACTCAGACAAGGCTAGACTGAGTGGGGAGTCGACTGCCATGACAGTGCTGCTACGGCAACAAGAAAAACAAAAACATTCTGTCCACGGCATGAAGGCCATTAGCCCCTGGACCAAGGAAAGGCAGAGAGGCAAAGGCATGGAGACCAAATGGCAGTTATGGCCACCAGAAGGGAATTCCTAGCAGCACCAGACCTCAGCTTCCCCAGACAGCTCTTAGAACAGGAGGGAACCACAATTAAAATGGGTGGGTTAGGCTACTTCACTCAGGGAGGGGTGAAGGATTCCACTCCTATCATCCATCACCGCTGTAGAAAAGGCAGTCTCAGACCTGTGTGTGTGTGTGTGTGAGAGAGAGAGAGATCACTCCTCTCAGGCTTGTGTCTTCTCCTCCTCTGAGACATTTCCATTCCATCCAATAAGTTTCTTAGATTCTCCTCAGTCGTTGGAAGAGAAAACTCTCCCAGTCTGGTGGAGCCGGTGGTGCAGTGGTACCATCAGAGACTCCCATCCTCAGGCTTGCTGGTTCAAAAAGCTCTGCTGGGGATTGAACCTGTAGTGGAGGCTCCATGGACTCAGAGGGATGGAAGAAGCCAATGATGAATCCCAGGAGGAGAGAAGCAGATGATAGAGCTTGAAAGAGATGGAGGGGGCTTACTTACAAGGTAGGTTGTTTCAGGTGCTCAAACTCTGCTACTTGTTGCTTCCCAAAAGGGCACATCTCTGCTTCCAAGGTTGCCAAGTTTGGTCAGTTGTCAGTTAGATTTAGTATTTTTTGATTATTTTTTTTGTATGCGTGTCCTATAGTGTACCCTCAACCCTATTTGGCAGGTTTACTTTGGGGCCCTCCCACAGAAAATGTTGAAGAAAGTAGATGTCCTTTCCTAGCCTAGAAATCTAGATGCACCCTAGTGGTAGCATGTAGTTTTGCTCAGAAGGTACTTCTAGCCACGCACCATTGGGGCCTTAGTATGTCTACCATTCACAACGCTCTGTCTTTGTAGATTGTCGTTGGGCGGGCTTTGCAATACAATGACAGGGCTGTGATGGCGCAAATCAACTAAGTGGCCAAGGAATATGGATCGTTTGAACCGACCCAACCGGTTGTTGTCAGGCTAGTCCTTTCCTGCATTCTGGTGCAGTTTAATAATTTGTAGCTTACTTCAGGGCACTCATTTAGTCAAACTTAATATCTCTTTGAAATGAATATGTAATTCAGCAATTACAGTCCATCCATAGGCATCAACCTTTTTAACCCACTTCCACGGCCACAAGTTAAGTTGATCTTAGTCAAGTTCATGAATGTGCTACTTTTGCTCAGGCCCTTATATTTATAAATACAGGTGTGGATGTGTTACTGCTGATGGTATTTTCTATGGAGCACAGATGCATGCAGACTCAGTCAGGATTCAGATCAATCAGGAAACAGGTTTAATCTTTACAATGATGCACAAGTGAGACACAGCTTTACTCAGAAGTTCCACCAGTATCTCTGACTACACAAAGTACTGACCTAACTTAAATATGGTTTAGATATTTCCCACTCTATTCAGTTGGAAGACTAATTTAATTGTAATCAGGAGATCGGAAGTATGGGGATCAGCCATTTACACACACCAGGCATTCATGGAGAGTTCAGACCCTTTAAGTGGGAGATGAGTGACACCCATTATGGTGACAGATACATATTGACTCCAGTGTCTAGCTGCAGAATCAACAACATACACAAACATTACAGAATGAGAATAAAACATAAAGCAGTAGTGTCATACAGAACTGATTCTGATAATTAACTCTTTCACTGAATGATCTGTTTCAAAGATGTAAGGATGGGGGTTTTATTAGTGATAATTAGCATAGCATTTGTGCACCTGTAATGCAGACTCTGAGAAGTTGTAACTGCTATGTACTGAGACAACCAATTTACTGATACACATTTGTGGATCTTTTGGATCTTTTGACCCAGATGCAACTAAAAAGACTGTTCTTCTGTTACATCACACACAGATAGAAGAATAATAATCTACACTCTTTTGATCCCTGCTATAGCAGCACCTGGGGAGCAGTGAGGGGTTAGGGGCCTTGCTCAAGGGAGCAGTGAGGGGTTATGGGCCTTGCTCAAGGGAGCAGTGAGGGGTTAGGTGTCTTGCTCAAGGGAGCAGTGAGGGGTTAGGGGCCTTGCTCAAGGGAGCAGTGAGGGTTTAGGTGTCTTGCTCAAGGGAACAGTGAGGTGTTCGGTGCCCTACTCAAGGGAGCAGTGAGGGGTTCGGTGCCTTGCTCAAGGGAGCAGTGAGGGGTTCGGTGTCTTGCTCAAGGGAGCAGTGAGGGGTTAGGTGCCTTGCTCAAGGGAGCAGTGAGGGGTTAGGGGTCTTGCTCGAGGGAGCAGTGAGGGGTTAGGGGATAGGGGCCTTGCTCAAGGGGGCAGTGAGGGGTTCGGTGCCTTACTCAAGGGA
The DNA here is from genome assembly GCA_027481765.1 of Tenualosa thibaudeaui. Lineage (NCBI taxonomy): Eukaryota > Metazoa > Chordata > Actinopteri > Clupeiformes > Clupeidae > Tenualosa > Tenualosa thibaudeaui. The sequence continues at coordinate 950,539 of JAIFZK010000041.1, forward strand.
GCAGTGAGGGGTTAGGTGTCTTGCTCAAGGGAGCAGTGAGGGGTTCGGTGCCTTACTCAAGGGAGCAGTGAGGGGTTAGGGGCCTTGCTCAAGGGAGCAGTGAGGGGTTCGGTGTCTTGCTCAAGGGAGCAGTGAGGGGTTAGGGGCCTTGCTCAAGGGAGCAGTGAGGGGTTAGGTGCCTTGCTCAAGGGAGCAGTGAGGGGTTAGGTGTCTTGCTCAAGGGAGCAGTGAGGGGTTAGGTGTCTTGCTCAAGGGAGCAGTGAGGGGTTAGGTGCCTTGCTCAGGGGCACTTCAGCTCTGGTCCGCTGGTCAGAGATTGAACCAGCAACCTCTGGTTACAAGCCTGAAGCCCTAACCAGTAGGCCATGGCTGCCCCATAACTGTGTCGTTGTGTCTTACAGTAACTAAACAAAGTATAAAGGAGAATGCAGTCACATGCAGATCAAAGTCAGTTTTATTAGGAGTTCCTGTAGTGGCCCATTTATCTGATACACCAATAAGAAAGGCACAGCAAATACTCAGCACACAATTCTACATCTTGGCAAGAGGACAAATGAAACTTATATGCTGCCAAATCACAACATTGCTAACAAACACCACACTTACAATAACAGAATTAAACTATAGCTTCACTTCCTAGCAGACAAGGAATGAAAGAAACATTAGTATTAAATATAATAATAACAGTAACATGTGTAGTGTGTGTGATAGTAGTAATAGTAAAATGTGTATTGGGCGTTTGTGTGTGACTGAGGTGTGTGTGACAGAAATAATAACGTGTAGTGTGTGTATGACAGTAATAGTGACGTGTGCGTGTGTGTGTGTTTTAGTAATAGTAACGTGTAGTGTGTGTGTTAGTAATAGTAACGTGTAGTGTGTGTGTTAATAATAGTAACGTGTAGTGTGTGTATGACAGTAATAGTGATGTGTGTGTGTGTATGACAGTAATAGTGACGTGTGTGTGTGTGTGTGTGTGTGTGTGTGTGTGTTAGTAATAGTAATGTGTAGTGTGTGTGTGTGTGTGTGTGTGTGTCATAATCAAGGCATATAGGAGAATGTTGTGAACTTTTGCTGATCAAAGTCATTTTTATAAGGAGTTCCTGTAGAAGCCATTTTATTCATTTGATACATGAGATAAGAAAGGCACAGCAAATATTCAGCACACAATTCTACATCTTGGCAAGTAGACAAATGCTGGTTATGTTGTTACCCAGGTTCTCTGACTGAAGAGACCATCTCTCCACTCTGTTACAACCAAGGAACGGAGGCTCCCAGTTTTACTCCCGAGTCACACCAAGCACATGTTCAGTGAAGGCGGTAGAATCCGGTGAATGTGGACAGACAAGACCAAGTTTCTGTGGTGCATATGGCGGGAGCCTCTCTCTCCCAGGAAAAGGCCCAAGAAGTAGCCAGAGGCCTGCCCTGCCATACAGGGTCAAAGAAGAAGCCAGAGGCTTGTCCAAGCACACAGAGTCAAAGCAGACAAAAAGCTGGTGTGACTCCTCAAAGGCTGAGTGTGCCGCATGCACTCAGGCAGAGCCCTGACAGGGCAAAGTACCAGCTGATCTGCTGCAGAGGCTGAGAGAGACTGCAGCTCCACTGACTGTGATAGAGGAGAGTCAGACAGAACGTAGGACAAAGGCTGGGTCTGGGTGAAGAACCACTGTTGCCCCATCAGGTGAAAAGATGCAGCAGTCACATGACAGAAAGTGCATGGAGCTCACTAATCCTCTTGGTGGAAATAATGGTAAGGAGAAAGCTGCCTCAGGCCTGTGTGAATGAGGGGCTTAAAGGGTGGACACATCAGAGCCTTAAGGACCTTGGAGACCTCCACCAGAGTAAGGATCTGTGTGTCTTTAGCCTGAGAGAGGCCCTGGGGGGCTCAACAGTGAACAGGGCGCCTGTGAAGAAGGGCAAGAGGGACAACCTGCACCAGGTGGAGAACCACACTGACGGTAGGCC
>JAIFZK010000041.1:957500-990000 GCA_027481765.1 Tenualosa thibaudeaui
AAATTTGTTTAGAGTTGTTTTCATAGAAATTATGAATGCAATACATATTAATACGCCAATAAGCATGTTCATCATCTCTCTTTCTCACATGTGTAAATATTATTAGCTAACTTCTGTACGATCGTATGCATTTCTCTGAGTTTGCTACTAACCTGAGTTTCACTGTTACTGTGTAAATCACTCTTTTGTCCATAAACATTGTCATACAGACCAAAATAAAACTGGCAGGTAGAGTAAAAGTGCAGCATGAACACATGAAAACTGTTGCACCTGCTTGCCAAGGGAGCATCAGACCACACTCACTACTGGAGGCATGTCAGCCCCTGTCCCTAAACACTTCATCTGCCTCAAATTTGTTTCAGATGACACTCAATGTGACCCTCCCGTGAAAGTGGCAGTGTGAAGGCCAAGGGTCTCGGGGCTAATTTCAGAACTCTGTCATCTCTCGTGAGACAGCAGACCCACTCAATCTACCATCTCTACTGGGATAACAGACCCACTCAATCTACCATCTCTACTGGGATAACAGACCCACTCAATCTATCATCTCTACTGGGATAACAGACACACTCAATCTACCATCTCTAGACCATCAGCACATCTGCTCATGATCATACTGTTGTTTGGGACTGAATTCCCATCAAGCAGAAAAAAGGAATAGTGACTCACCTGTATAGCAGATGAAGTTTATTTTATGTTGGCAGCCTGCATCATTCCACATACCATTTGATTTAGAAATTTCAGTGCAGAACGTATTGTCATTGGTTGCATAATTGGGTTCTCCAGTGTTCCAGTGACGGAATGATGAGTTGCTGCCATCTGACCACTCCCAGGCATCTCTGAACAGACCAATCCAGACATCTGTAGGTCCACTAACATTGTGTATCTGGTCATTCTCTGTCTGATTCCTCACACTGACCAGGTCTGTGTGATTCTTTCTGCAGTATCTCTGAGCTTCTGTCCAGGTCTTCCCCTCATTAACCAGCACATAGGGATGAGTGGAGTTTCTCCCTGTGGTAATGCAGGTGTCATGTGTAACTGAGAATCAGCACAGCTTTACAGTCTGAACTAGTGTGAGTGTAGAATCAGCACAGCTTTACAGTCTGAACTAGTGTGAGTGTAGAATCAGCACAGCTTTACAGTCTGAACTAGTGTGAGTGTAGAATCAGCACAGCTTTACAGTCTGAATTAGTGTGAGTGTAGAATCAGCACAGCTTTACAGTCTGAATTAGTGTGAGTGTAGAATCAGCACAGCTTTACAGTCTGAACTAGTGTGAGTGTAGAATCAGCACAGCTTTACAATCCTAACTGGTGTGAGTGGAACAAATGGTTTAGTTGCCCAGTCTGGCTGCTTGTATTCATGAGTGAGTCTGAACTAATGTGAGTGTGCATGAGGTCATAATAAACAGATTTGTAGATCTGCACAGTTTAGATGCTTGTATTGCAGTGCTGAGTGAGTTTTCTTACCATCATAGCAGATGAAGGGGTGGCTGATACTGCATCTGTCATCCTGCCATTTTCCATTTCCCTTCATAGTCACACATTGATCATCTCTATGTTCTTGAGGTCGGCCTGGAGCCCAGTTCCTGAACTCTGTTTCATTCTCTTTGTAGAAATCCCTGTCAGCCAGAGACCACTGCCACCTAGGACTGCTTCCATTCCTCAGTCCAATCCAAGCATTTCCATCTGCTTTCTGGATCAGTCTCTTCACCTCCTCCATCTCTGTCATGTCATCTATGGTGGCGAGGTCAGTGAAATTCTCTCTGCAGTACTGCTGAGCTTCTGTCCAGGTTTTATTTTCCTTCACCACATGGAACTGACGTGGCACAGAGGAGGAGAGACTGCACAGAGCTGAGAGGAGAGAGGAGAAAACACACACACACACACACACACACACACACACATACACACACACACACGCACACACACACACATGCACACAAACATACACACACACACACACACCACCCATGACTACACACAGATCCACACACTGGATATGCACATACACACTCCCAAACATCTTGGACTCCCCATCATCGCAAATGTATATCTACTTATATGAGTAGACGGTATGCACACACACACACACACACACACACACACACACACACACACACACACACACACACACACACACACACACACACACACACACATACACACACACACACATACACACACACACACACACACACACACACACATACACACACACACACACACACACACACACACACACACACACACACTTACTTGATGACAGCAGTGTGGTAATGAGCAGTAGAATCATGACTGAGGGCCTGAAGAGAGAAGATCAATGCTGAACACAGTGCTGGAAGTCTTACACACACACACACACACACACACACACACACACACACACCACATGGAACTGATGTACAGAGGAGGAGAGACTGCACAGACACACACACACACACATACACATACATACACACACAGCTGCTGGAGTTACTGGTGTGTGTGTGTGTGTGTGTGTGTGTGAGAGAGAGAGAGAGAGACAACAAGGAGAACACACACACGCACACACACCTGTGTGTGTGTGTGTGTGTGTGTGTGTGTGTGTGTGTGTGTGTGTGAGATAGATAGAGAGAGAGAGAGAGAGAGAGAGAAAATAAAATTAGCTGTTGTTATAAAGGGCACGTCTGTCCACACCCACATACTGATACATCATCATTCATCATTCATCCACATACATGCATGGGAACCCATACACACACACACACACACACACACACACACACACACATACATACAGTATACATGTATGTTCATCATAATGTGTTTGGATGTTATGCTCTGGCAATGAAATGAACTCACTTAAATTGAATTGAATTGAACAACAGGGCTATGGGTTGACTGAGTCAGGGCTACAACAGGGCTATGGGTTGACTGAGTCAGGGCTACAACAGGGCTATGGGTTGACTGAGTCAGGACTACAACAGGGCTATGGGTTGACTGAGTCAGGGCTACAACAGGGCTATGGGTTGACTGAGTCAGGGCTACAACAGGGCTATGGGTTGACTGAGTCAGGGCTACAACAGGGCTATGGGTTGACTGAGTCATGGTTATTGCTTTAATGTCTTAGGATTTGTAGCTGTACTCAATAGTAGTTGATATCCTGATGTGTCATATTATTGCCACTACAACTATTGGTTGGGTAGAAGAATTCAACTAAGTTATCTGTTGCTCTGTGTTATGTGTTCTTTCACACATGCCACTACTCTGTTGTGTTCTGTGAGTGTGTGGATGTGAGTGGTTCAGTACTATTTTGTGTTGCAGTTATATTTGCCTAACACAAGGGGGAGCTATCACACATAATTCCCAAGAGCTGTATTTTCAAGATCCCATAGTTTTTGTGTTGCAGTTAAGTAATTTGGACACAAGAGGGTGCTGTGGCATCTATAATTCCCACACATATGTTGTTCAGGGAATGCTGACAATTTATTATTCTTATTATTAAGTTAATATCTATATAGTTAATAATAATAATAACAATAATAATAATAATAATCAACACACACACATGACGATGTGCAAACACACACACAGCTGTGTTGTGAATGAGTGTCAGGATGTTTCTGTGTTTCCTGACTAACATACTGACTAACACACTCATGAGTCTGTCTGGCTCTCCAGCGCTGTGATGAAAGCATGTGTGTGTTCATACACTCCGTTCAAAAGTTTGGGATCACTTGACTGTGTCACACACTTGAACCCTCCACTACAGCGGGGAACCACAGGAAAAAACTGAGGACCACTGAATGTACATTTATATTTCAAACACACTCACAGACCCCTGGTACTTTAGTTCTAACACACAGACCCCTGGTACTTTAGTTCTAACACACAGACCCCTGGTATTTTAGTTCTAACACACAGACCCATGTTATTTTAGTTCTAGCACAGAGACCCCTGGTATTTTAGTTCTAGCACAGAGACCCCTGATATTTTAGTTCTAGCACAGAGACCCCTGATACTTTAGTTCTAACAAAGAGACCCCTGGTATTTTAGTTCTAGCACAGAGACCCCTGATATTTTAGTTCTAGCACAGAGACCCCTGATATTTTAGTTCTAACACAGAGAGTTTTATTAAGATTAACTGTCTTCTCTTTGGTTATATTAGGATGGACATTAGTTAAGTTGGTTTTCCCTTTGGTTATATTATGGGATGAACATGAGTAAAGTGGGTCTCTTACCTGTCAGAGTCTCTGGAGTTGCTCTTCTTCTGGTTGTGCTGCTTGTCTCTGAGAGAGTGACGTCGCTGGGACTGGTGCTGCTGTTTAAATTAGTCTTGTTTATCTAAACAAACACACAGAAACAGACTAGCTGTCTGATATGCAAATCAACCCAGCCCTCCTTCCACACAGACTTTGCTGTTTTCATATAATAGGGAAATGATGACTGCTGAAGGTTTATACCTGCTAAATAAAAAAAAGTGCTCAAAATGTTTTAGTGATATTAAACATTTATCACAGAATTGGTGCAGAAATGAATGTGTTTGGGTTTAAATTGCATGGCTGTTCAGCTCAACTCAACTCAAGTTCAACTAGAATCCATGTCTTTATTATCCCACCAGGGGACATTCATGTGGTCACTGCATGTCTCACAACACACACACACACACACACACACACACACACACACACACACACACACACACACACACAGACCCACACTGCAAATCCATGAAAATGGCACACAGTCAGAATATATGTCTGAATGGCACACAGTCAGAATATATGTTCATGTCTACATAAAAGACATTTGTCTGTAAAGGTGCACACACAGTGTGTGACCTACCTATGTGAAGTCGTCTCTGCCTCTGTTCTCTTCTGCCCCCGTCCCACTCTCCTCTCCTATTAATGCCCCTCTCTTTTCCTGGGGTTTACCCCAAACTGCCCCCGTCCCTCTCTCCTCTCCTATTAATGCCCCTCTCTTTTCCTGGGGTTTACCCCAAACTGCCCCCGTCCCTCTCTCCTCTCCTATTAATGCCCCTCTCTTTTCCTGCTAAACTGCCCCCAGGCAGATCTCACTATCAGTGTTCTCATTCACAGATGTCTGTTTCTACCCAGAGCTGAATTTCCTCCTCTGACATAAATTTACATGTGGGAGCAGAGATGACATCATCAGTGTTCCAGTATGTGCAGGTTACACTAGTAGACCTGCATGCTGAGAGGAACACAGGGATGCTCAAGGTCATTAGAGGTCATTACAGACACACACAGTATACATGTATGTTAAATAAATTGTTTGGATGTTATGCACTGGCAATAAAATGAACTATTTGTCATGCCAATAAAGCTCACTTGAAATGAATTGAATTGAATTGAGAAAGAGAGAAAGAGAGCAACAAAATAAAATGAGCTCTAGTCATAAAGGGCAAGTCTGTCCATTATTGAAAAGAAGATCTCATCATGAAATTAAACAGTGTCATTAGAGTCATTAGAGGTCATTACAGATCCTGAGAGATCATGAGGATTGATGGGTGACTGAAGGGTGGTGTACTGGTCAGGGGATCAGGCTTGTTACTGAAGGGTGGTCTACTGGTTAGGGGATCAGGCTTGTGGTTGAAGGGTGGTCTACTGGTTAGGGGATCAGGCTTGTTACTGAAGGGTGGTCTACTGGTTAGGGGATCAGGCTTGTGGTTGAAGGGTGGTCTACTGGTTAGGGGATCAGGCTTGTGGTTGAAGGGTGGTCTACTGGTTAGGGGATCAGGCTTGTGGTTGAAGGGTGAGTTCAGTCTCTGACCAACAGCAAAAGCTGGGTGGGAGTAGTGGTTAAACATCACTCTCACCAGTTACATCCATGACCGAGGTGCCCTTGAACAAGGCTCAACCCCTATAACTGTTCCCCATGTGCATTCATTACTACTGTGTGTGTGTGTGTGTGTGTGTGTGTGTGTGTGTGTGTGTGTGTGTGTGTGTGTGTGATCACTAATCATGGATAGTGTATATTTATGAACTCTGACTCTTCTGTAGTATTTGCATAGAAACCTGACCTGCATAGAGGCATGTGTAGGCATATGTAACCAAATTAAGTGCAAATGCATCAGTACACACACGCCATTCACGTCTCTCTTTGAAAACACACACACACTCACACATTGACTTCAGCTGTGTCCATGTGGTTAGTTTGTGTCCTCATTTCCCACAGCATGTGTCTCTGACCATGAAATAAACTGAGAATACAATCAGCCACCATGCTGAACAAAGTCATTTTTATTGGCAGTTTTGCATAGTAGCTCATTTGTACATTTTATGTACTGGATAAGATATCCAGCACAGCACCTTGGAGTCACTGATGTTGTGTGTCATGGTCTACTACAGCAACTGGGCCCCAGGGCAAGAGTGCAGGGCTGTCAGAGAGTGGGGGCAGTGAAGTCTGGAGAGAATGGAGGGCAGTGGGTCAGCAACCTGACAGAGACTGAGAAACTCACCACTGATGGACCAGTGCACCACTGAGGGTGAGTCTGTTTCTGCGCAATGGTGTGTGTGTGTGTGTGTGTGTGTGTGTGTGTGTGTGTGTGTGTGTGTGTGTGTGTGTGTGTGTGTGTGTGTGTGTGAGTGTGTGTGTGTATGTGTGTGTGTGTGTGAGTGTGAAACTCAACTTAATCTGCACCACTGAGGGTGTGTGTGTTTCTACACAATAATATTGTCATGGTCCTGCTTCCTGATACCTTGGCCCCCCCACTGGACTATCAATGAACTGCAAGCTCTGTGTTTTGTTTTCATTCCCCATGTGCTTCTGTTCTGTTGCCTGCCCTGCCCCTTTCTCCTCCCCTGCTCTACACCTGCTCCTCATGATTCTGTTTTCCCCATGATGAGCTTCAGCTGCCCCCTGTTTGTCCTAGTGCTCCTGTTCCCTATATAAACCCCAGTCTTTTCTCTGTCCCTTGTCTGATCATCTGACCTTGTTCCTCGTCTGTTGTAAGTCTGTTTCTAGTCTGCTCACCTACCCGTGAGTTCTGTTTCCGTGTTTTTACCTGCTCTCGTTTCTCGCATCTGCCTCGTGGAATTCTTTTGAGCTTTTTGTTTCTTCCTGAACCTTTTGAGGAAGTTTAGATAACTGTCTTCGTACCTTTTGGATGTTTTTGAGTTTCCTGTTTTCCCCCGAACCCCTGCCCTTTTTGATACCTGTTTTTGGAAACCCTTTGTTGGATTACTTGTGTGTTTTTGCCTTACCGGGATCTCTTGCGTTTTCTCCCACTGCGTACTGTTTTTGTGTAGTTTTTGCCCCTGTGATATTACCAAGGTCTCCTGAGCTTTCTTCCACCGCGTACTGCTTTTTGTATAGTTTCTTGCTCTTGCAAAATAAACCGTGCTGATCTGCATTTGGGTTCCTGTTTTGAGTCTTAACGAACTTTACAAATATGTTGAATGTGCTTGTGCAACAAAGGGGGTCATACTGGGGCAACATGTGCTTATTGGGAAGTGTTTTGTGGAACAGGGTTGCTTTTCTCCACTCTTTTATTCATGAACAGTATTTGTTCTGCAATGGTGGGTTTTAAACAGCTTTTCCTTTTGTAACAATTTCCCCAGCCTTGGAGAAAATCTCACAAGGAACAGAGGAAGCTGATGTACACAGTTAGTGCATCACAATCTCATAGATATGGGATTACACCAGCTTGTGTGTCATCCACTACGTCAGTGGGTCCTCTGTCCTTGGAAGGTGAGCATCTTTAAATATCTAACAGACAAAGGGAAATACTTGTGATTTCTGCAAGGAAAAACAGAGGGCATATTATAAGAATAAGGCTATTTACCTCTGGACCTCTGCAATGGCACTGAGGGTGAGTCTGTTTCTGCACAATAGTGTGTGTGAGTGTGAAACCCAACTTCATCTGGACCTCTGCAATGGCACCAGCTGTTGCATTGAAACCTGTGTGCCTACATGGATGTCAAGCAGGGTCCAGATATTGTCATCTTGTAGAGCAGCTGATACAGACTCTTGTGGTGGGGGTGGAATGATGCTGCCACAGTCTCTTGCTAGCCTGTCAACGCTGCCTGTAAACAGGTGGAACTGCTCAACCCCATTTCCTCATACCTGGGATCCACAGGAGTAGCCACATGCAGGGGAGTCTGTTTATCCAGAACTGTAAATTTCTCATTCTCATTCCAGCGGGTGTCGATCTCCTTGATCGGCTTCAGTTGTGGTCTGCCCATCTGTGCCTGGACACATTTTTTCTTTCGCTCGAGTGCTAAATTTGAAAAGATGCGCTGGATTCCCTCAAGCTCTTGGTTTCATTTAAAGATGGGGGACATGGTGAATATTTAATACATTAGAACAGATGATCATGTTTGCAGCACTGTCAGTCCCCAGGCTGGTGACCTTCCCAGTGATCCTCCACTGTGCCATTAAGGCCATTTTCATACACGCAATATTTGTGTAGCCCTGCTAGATTTAGTTCACTACACGTCGCGCATGCGTGAAAAACTTTCCCTTCCTCCTGCAGCCTGAGCGCCATCATTTTTTTGAATCTGAGGAAACCGACCTTCGATAGTTAGATTTACAAGTATCCAGAGTGATTTTGTTTTTGCATCTGAACTTGCCGTTTGCCAAAGGGACATTTTGCTTTGTTGAACAAGAAGAGCTTCGGTGAGTTGTTTAATCACCGTTGTGAATGGTATGTGAATAGTTAACATTATGGTGAATTGGAGACCACGAAAGTTCATAAAAACTAGTCGAAGCAATTACTTAAGAAAATACACTTTTATTTGTTGAATCTGAGTGGTATTTCCACATTTCCTTTTGTTGTTTTAGTTCAAACCTTGAATGAACCTGACGTAAATGTCCATAGGTAATATGTTCAATTCATACACGTTAGAATTTGATGTTAGTTCGACAGTTAATCGACATTTGTAAGTGTGACGTGTATACTCGTACAATTTTCTTGTAAATGATGGGTGTATTGCCAAATTATTTTCTTGTATACTTTCTGATTTAGCCGTGTTGGTTTACTGTAAATTTGTGCTATCTATCAGTTTGCTGCAGCTGAGACGTAGATACTGTTTATGGCAGTATTATGGAGTTACACCTGTTAAGATTTGGATGCTATAGCAAAATATTAGATAAGAACTCATAGATGAAATGTCTGATTTAGTGACTGTTACGCTGTTCCATGTAGATTGATTTGATTATAAGAAATTGTCCACTTGCAAAATAGCCTAAAGTGAACTGACAAACTGGTGAATGATGAATTAGTTAGTGATTATAAGATGTGGTGTGGTGGTGGTCTGTTGGTCTGGAGCAGGTGGTGGGTTAAATCCCATCTTGTCACTTTGTGCAAAGTGTCTTAGATCCCTCAACTAGTTTAAGTTTCCTTCCCCGTGGGCAGATTCTTATTGTGAATTTTAAAAATACTGGGGATGTCAAAACCATCTTTTCGCTCATTGGCCAGCTAAAAACTGATCAGAGGAAACCTTAGTTAATGGAGAGATCCCTGACTAAGCTGAAGCAAAATGTAATATTGAGCGGAAGCACTAGGTGGCGCTAGCTTGGCTATGTCCATGTAGTAACCCTGAGTTACCCCAGGGGGCGCTGATGATGTAGTAACCCTGAGTTACCCCAGAGGGTGCCGTCCATGTAGTAACCCTGAGTTACCCCAGGGGATGCTGATGTAGTAACCCTGAGTTACCCCAGAGGGATGCTGATGATGTAGTAACCCTGAGTTACCCCAGAGGGATGCTGATGATGTAGTAACCCTGAGTTACCCCAGAGGGATGCTGATGATGTAGTAACCCTGAGTTACCCCAGAGGGATGCTGATGATGTTTTAACCCTGAGTTACCCCAGTAGTTAACTGACTGTAGGTTGCTGTGGGCAAGAGAGTATGTAATATAATGACATGAAAGAAAGCATGTCCAGGTGCTAGTTAACAGATACAGATAGCCCACATTACTATGATGTATCTCTCCATGTGCATCATGTTTATTACTATGCTAGTCTGATGCATTGTTACACAAAGCAGTTGTTTCCCACAAGCAGATTTTGGACTGTCCATCACAAGTTGGATTGTTTAGTTCCATGGTTCAGACGATTAGCAGTAGTAGAAGCATAGTTATGTTGACGTGACGCCGTCTTCATCTTTTTGGGCCTTAAAATGTCACACTGGGCACCCTATGATGCATCACCCCCACCTACAGCATGAATGAATGATTCACAGTTGGGGTGAAACGATGCAAGTTATGTTTTAAAAACAAAGTCCTATTACCCCACAGAACAACAGTTGATCATCCAGGTGTGTGCATAGAGGGGTATTAGTAGTCATAACGTATTATAAGCCCCATCAGCCAGCATGTAGTTTATAACCAGTCATGAACTCTCATAACACCCTTGGATTTATAAGGCATTATAAGCTAGATTTATAGTTATTTATAAACGTTGATATAATGCATCATGAAGCATTATGAGTGTAGTCATAATGCATTTTGAGTAATTATGATGTGCATTATAGTTATGAATGCGCTCATAATGCGCTATAGATATGGTCTTCATAGAAAGTGTTAGCAGTATTTTACAGTGGACTGCTTGGCTTTTTGTCAGATACATGATTTCAGTTGAACATAATGATTGATGATTGTATTGTGTGCTTGCAGTTCTATTTTTGTTGTGGTGGAAACACCTCGGGTAGAAAAGGTGAAAGTAGTCATGCCCTTGTTCTGTATTATAAATGAAATCTTTTCACACACAAATGTCTACACAGAAATGTCATTAGTCATATAGTGTTCATTACTAGGCGTGGAATATATCCCCACAGATATGGGAGTTCCTCTTCATTCAACACTTTTATGCAAACATCAGTGATGTGTGTTTGTGTGAGATGAGATGAAAGGTTTCCTCTTGTCCTCCATATTTGTGCAGGTTCCTGCTGCTGAGGAAGCCTGTGCTGCTGTGGCTTCAGCTGTGGGTTCAAACCCCTTAATCATGACTCAGCTGGAGTGGACTCATACCAGGAGCCTTGGGAGTGACTCAGCTGTGTGCTTTACTGGAGGATCCCCACTGCAGACTAAACACATTAAGGTCAGTAGATGCTGTTGGGTCACTGCTGAGGTGAAGGGTCACCTAGTGGCCAACATTTGAATAAGCAGTGACCCAGGTCCCAGCAGCAGAAACCCAACAGAGTGAATCCAAAAATATGCTGACAAACACTCAATAAGAAATAACAGAATTAAGAGAAAATTAAATAAGAAATTAATTAAACTTAATTAAATAAAATCCACTCAAATCCACTCAGTTCAGCCTCTGCAATCTTTCAGACAGAGGGCAAGGCTCAGTGGCTGTGTGACTCCCTGGTAGCTCACTCAGACTGTCCTCACACAAGCAGTCATGCCCATCCAGTCAGGAGGCCACGGTGGTCATCAAACCAACAGGGGTAGTTACAGCAGTCTAGGCAGCAGGCAGCGAGCATTGAAGGAGAGTTGGGTGTAGCCAAAACAGTCTTCAATACTGCGCTGGACTCAGGGACCAGAGGACAGATATGTCAGAGGCTGGAAGCCAGCAACACAAAAGACCACCAGATAGCAGAGGACACACTCATACTGTATTGCAGTAAAATATAGTTACGGTCCATTAGGCAGCAGTAGCTGGCATTGAGGGAGGTTCAAGTGTAAAGCCACAACAGCCTTCACTTATGCAGCAATAAATACACTATAAAATAGAAGTATTAGTTATACAGTGTAGTTATAGTAGTTTACTATCCAAAGCCTATTAAGCTTGATAACAGCCATCAATGTTCCTCAGCTCACCAGTTCACGGTTCATTTCATAGTGAAACGACAGCTAATGGTAACTGTTTGGGGCACAGAAAAACCTAACTAAAAAAAAATCCTTAGCTTTTAGCTTTAGCTACTGTTTCACAAATATTGCCTATAGTTGGGTTTCCATCCAACTATTTAATGTGCATGGAAGTTATGCAAATAAGAAACACTTGCAAAGTCACATCATTCCCTAATTTAATTTGCTCAAGGGGTTGGATTAACACTTCAGAGATTATTATTATTATATTGTGCTGTTAGTAAAATATTTTTAGTCCTGTTCCTCAGCATCAACAAAGCTCAAAGGAGGAGACGGACAGCCATCATCATGCTGACAAAAGTCAGTTCCATTAAGACTTAGGGCCCATTCATAGTCAACGCAAGTACATAGATGTCGCTATGGTTGCAAGCTTACACACACACACACACACACACACACGAGCACGAGCAGTGTTGACTGCTCCATTGACTCCCATGTTATCACACGTGCACACACACACACACACACACACTAGCAGTGCTGCCTGCTCCATTGACTCCCATGTTATCACACGTGCACACACACACACACACACACACACACACACTCGAGCACGAGCAGTGCTGACTGCTTCATTGACTCCCATGTTATCACATGTGCACACACACACACACACACACACTAGCAGTGCCGACTGCTCCATTGACTCCCATGTTATCACACGTGCACAGACACACACACACACACACACAAGCACGAGCAGTGCTGACTGGTCCACTGACTCCCATGTTATTGCACGTGTCGTTGTGTTGTGTCAAAAAATCTTTCACTACACACTTGATGCATCATGGCATCCTTGTGTTTGTTTTTGCGTATCTTGTGTTGACTATGAATCGGCCCTTAACTTTGTAACCCTTTGGTGCGTTCTACTGGATTAGAGATTAAGGACTCTGAGGAGAAATAGCCATGTCAGTTACAGCAAGTATTCAACACAGAATTCAAATTTTTGACCTACAGATAAACTGCACATTTGTGCTGTCAAACATGACATCACATCACTGGCAACAGATGCAACTCTTAGATTTATAGTGTTAAGGAAATAAAAAATGATACATTTCTAGAAATATATTTGTTGTCTTCTCCCTCCCCTCACCTCAATCGGGCCAAAGTAGTCCAATCCAACATTGGTAAAGGGTCAGAGGTCAGCTAGGATTCTTTCCAGTTGCAAATCTGCCATTTACCTACTTTGCCTCTCACACGGCGACACATGACACATTTGGAGAGCACCTTTCTTGCTACTGTGTGTGTGTGTGTGTGTGTGTGTGTGTGTGTGTGTGTGTGTGTGTGTGTGTGTGTGTGTGTGTGAGAAAGGATGTAAGTGTGACAGAGGAGTGTAAGGTACAGTGCTACCATTGCACTAATGTGTGGGTGTATGTGTGTGTTGTGTAAGGATGCGAGTGTAATAGAGGAGTGGGTACAGTAACACATGGCACTACCGTGTGTGTGTGTGTGTGTGTGTGTGTGTGTGTTGAGAGCATATGCATGAGAGCATATGCATCATATGATCTGTTGCTCTCTATTAATAAAGTAGCTTTCTCACCTAGATGCTTCCGCTGGGTTGGGTTGTGGTTAAGAGAAACACTGAAGATAGGTCATCACCATGGTACTGAGAGCTCACAGTCATCGAAGGCTCCAGAGACAGACACGACATACAGACCAGAACTAGAGATCATTTGTGCTGCGGTAAGAACCACTTTTGAACTCAATAATGGTGTAGAGATGATTTTGTGTCCTCTTAACTGCTAGACTAGCTGCAGAGGTGAACTATGCTAATGTCCTCACTTACAAGCACACATTTGCAGGGTTCACTTCAATGACTGACAGATACAGATACAAATAGGTGGGTGCAAGTCTCAAGTAGACCAAATGAATGACCCAACAGCAGGGCTGGTTAATTCAACATCATGCTAACATGCTAACCGACGTCTATGACAACAGGCTCTAGCTGACTATATACTGTGCATGAAAGTCATGCTAACATGCCAACTGATGTCTTATCACAACTGGGTCTAGCTGACTATACACTGTGTATGGAAGCTGTTCTTATACGACTGTGTCTGGTCGTGTGGCTCGGGCTCCTGTTCTACGTGGGCCTCTTTAAGACTCACCTGTCTCAGGTGTATCCTAGCTTCATCATCACCCTCATCCTGTGTGTGCTCCCACTGGCCTTACCTGTGCCCACCTGCCTGCTGACATGCTCCTCCTCACACGGACCTACCTGCCCACGGCAGACACCCACACGTCCTGACCTTGCCATACCTGCTGTCGCTATGGTGACCGCCTACATCCTCTATGCTCCTTGTCTGATGCTGGTGTGTGTGGCGAGCTACCTGATCCCCTCCTCGTGTTCTCACCCCTACACCATGATCCCAGAGGCCATGTGGGTGATGGCGTTTGCTGTGATGGGCTTACGGCTGATGGTGGACCCGTTGCTGTGTGTGCTGGTGTTTAGGGAGGCATCCAGGGGACATCAGGAACCAGCTGGGGACAAAGTGACTCAGCTCCAGTGAGGTCTGTCTGCCATGTCATGTTTTCTTCTAGTTAAAGGACTAATTTCTGTTTGAGTTGGACATTCTTGTTTTATCACATGATTGTGTGCACAGTATTATCACATGGTTGTGTGCATCAGTGTGTCAAAACTACACAAAACCTTTTACTGTTTTTCACACATATAGGTCTCAGCAGCGCAAGTTCTCACTCTACATTCAGGCTCCACTGTGTCAGCTGGTGTTTAAAGGCATCCAGTGGTCACCCGCGATCTAGCTAGGGACAAACTTCTCAGCTCCAGTGAGGTCTGTCTGCCATGTCATGTTTTTAGAGTGATCAAGAACTACTCTTCTAGTTGGATATTGCACGCAGGATGCAAGACAATACTCATCACAAAATACTCTCCATCAGTGTGTCAAAACTACACAAAACCTTTTACTGCTATTCACACATACAGGTCACCTGCCAGTTTCCTGTTAGCAAGTCATACTCATAGTAAGATTTAATTAATTTAAGAATTGTGATTGCTTGAATGTGATTGCTTGAATGTTAGTCCTTGTTTTGTAAGTTGCTTTGGATAAAGGTGTTGGCTTCATGCAGAAATGTAAACATTTTACGAACACAGAAAACTGCCTTGTCACTTGTGCATATTGATAGTTGTCTTTGTGGTTTCATATTGCTGCAATTGTTCCCACAAATGTTTATGTTTACTTGCCATTTTTATCAAAGATGACATACAGTACAAAAATGCTATATTAAAAACAAAAATTACTTACTTAAAATTGTAAATGTATTTTTTATTGTACACCTTACTAAAGCTATAACATAATTAATAATAATAGTAATACAAATAATTTGTGAATAAAAATAAACTACAGTAATCCCCTTTAGGTATGACAAAAAGCTGAAGGTGTTTGAATAATAAAACAAGCAGGACAATTATGGCCTCAGATGAGAGAGAAGACTTGTCCATATTTGGCCATTGCAAATTACCGTGGTTTATGGACAAGGCCTCACATTGCAGTTGCTGACTGGTTGGCAACTATGGTTGAATGAATGTGAGTAACTCAGCACTGTGGTTGAATTGAATGTTACCCTCTTCTCACCAACTGGATATGGATCCAGTGGTGCTAAATGCCTAAATGTAATGTAATGGTTTTGGGAAACAATAGTTGCTGATCTATTGCAGTCTTGTTCCTCCAGCCATGCTAGATTTGGGGACAGGAGAACATCAAAGCATTGTCTCTGTCCTGGATTGTCAATCATTCTCTGGCACACACACACACACACACACCTGTTTCTGATACAATGCTGTTTCCTTTGGATTACATATTGATCTACCTGAGTGAATCATATTGTCTATTTATACTTCAGCAGGATTTCAATGCATTTTGTTTATGGGAATGTGCTGGCAAAATCATAGTATTTTACAGATTTCAGAATAGATTAAAGAGGAACTAAAATCATAGTATTTTGTAAACAGGATTTCATATGTAGATTGAAGAGGAACTAAAATCATAGTATTTTACAATGATTTCAGTATTGCTTAAAGAGTAGCTAAAATCATAGTATTTTACAGATTTCAGTATAGATTGAAGAGGAACTAAAATCATAGTATTTTAACCGATTTCAGAATAGATTAAAGACTTGAACATAAAATCATAGTTGTTTGTAGATTACTTCTTGTTTCTTGTACTGAAGTACAGTAAATGTGAGACATTTAGAAAATCTAATAAACCTTCTGTTACTTATCAAAAATGTCAACAAATGAAAGAAGGAACACATGAAAATACATCATATTACATCCAATATTAAAAATAATAAAATACCCTGTTTCTATAAGTGAAGTTTTTTCCTGAGATAAAAGTTTTATGTTTTGCACTGGCTATAATGGTTGTGGCTTCAAGGCTTCATACACAGTAATTTTGTTAAAATTGTGTCAACAATTTTTGTGTGGGTGTTGATTGATATGCACCAATTTTCATTCCAACAGTGTGTGTGTGTGTGTGTATCAGATTCTACAAGGCCTTATGATCTGCCATCTTCTTGACCCAAACCTTTCCTAAGTATAGAGTGGTACTCTGGCTGAATGTTAATGTGTAATGGCACATTTCCTCCTGTAAACACCCCCTCACACTGTTTACATGTGTGCATTACACTCTTGTTCTGTGCTGCATCATTAGTTAGGTCTTTCAGTGACAATGTGGAAGTTAGTGCAGTGTGTGACATCCATTGTATCTTATGCTGTAATATGCTGATTTAATTTTCACACACACACAATAAATAAGGAAATGGCACAGACTCAGCAAACCTTAAAGTTGAGCCTGCTCATTTTGAAAGCAAAATTCTGCATTGTATTGGTGGTTGTGTTCTAACTAAAAGCACACACTGATGTGACAAGTAGTGTTGTGTTATTTGAAGAAAAGAAGCTTTTGCTGTTGTAGCCTATAGCTCTGACTGTAGCCTAACAAAGCAAGTGGGAAACATGTACTGACAACCACCAAGCTGATCAAATTCAGTTTTATTACAAGTTGACAGTAGATTTCAGGTTCTGGAAAAAAACAAATCACTCATCAAAAATACAAATAGTCAACCAATAGTGAACAGCAAGCAATCAGCATAGAAATCAGCGTAGAAGTCTTTTGTCAAACACCACCCATAAAAGTACATTATTAAACTCTTAAACTAAGATTACAGGATTAAACTACATCTTATTTTTTTATGAAAATTACAATATTAAACTATTAGACCAAAATTACATAATTAAACTATACCTTCATTCTCTATAAAATGACAAACTATTAGACCAAAATTACATTAATAAACTATTTTATGATGATGTTTAAACTTTGATTTTTATATAGCAAAAGGAAATGACTTGTGAGTTTTAGATACAGAAATCACAAGCAGTAAATCACAACAGTTGTGTAGTGACTAAATGAGTTCTGAGCCTGAATGGGAGCTTTAGGACCCTGAGGAGTTTCTCCAGCACTGCTCTGGACTGAGGATGATCCACACTTACAGATCTGTAAGAGGATACACACACACACACACACACACACACACACACACAGAGACCATGTAAAGTTCGCCTTTAATCCAGGACTCCATTCTCTAAAGATGTCACAGACACACACACTCACACACTCAATGGTGCAGATGAAGTTGAGTTTCCATCAGTCACCCTCAATGCACACACACACACACGCAAACACACAGATGTCCATATTGAGCAGAAACACACTCACCCTTAGTGGTGCAGATGAAGTTGAGTTTCTCAGTCTCTGGCAGGTTGCTGACCCACTTCCCTCCATCTCCTCCAGACTTCACTGCCCCAACTCTTTCTGCACAGTTCTGCACTTGATCTTGATCTGGGGCCCAGTTCCTGTAGCAGAGAGTCTCTCCATAGACCCAGAACCAGCCCACACCACAGGTGTAGCGCAGGCCCAACCACACATGAGCAGTGGAGGCTCCTTTAGCCAGATGCTGAACCCGGCGCTGGATCTGCTCAGAGCGCACAGATACCAGGTCAAAAAAGTTTTCTTGGCAGTACTGCAGTGCCTCATTCCAGGTCTTATTCTCATGGATCAGAACCAGTTTGTCTGGAACGAGAATAAAGAGATACAGTACTTACTTAATGCGTTTACATCCACTTAAGTATCCCAAATATGATCGGGAAATTGGGTATCCTGGCTTTGCAGTTGTGCATATAAACACCTTTTCCCGAATTCAGTTTTCCAAACAAGTAGCTTCTATTTTTGTTCTGTGTTTTTGTTCTGTGTAGGTTCTATTTTTGTTCTGTGGTGTAGGTCATTTTGGACAAAAGCATGCATACCCTGGTCATGAAACAGTGAAGCTTGAATGCTCTTCATCAATCAATCATGCTCACAAGCGTATGGGTACAACACTTAGGAAACTAAATGCTTAGAGTTAATTAGGGAGCAAAGGACATGGGAAGCTGACTGCTAATAAATATAAAGTTTTGCAAAAAATAAAACATGCAATACATATTAATATGCCAATAAGCATGTTCACACAGTGAGTTAAAATGTATGATTTATTTAATATATTATAAACATGCTGCAAATGCAGAACTGCACATGTGTAAATATTATTAGCCAACTTCTGTACAATCGTATGCATTTCTCTGAGTTTGCTACTAACCTGAGTTTCACTGTTACCATGTAAATCACTCTTTTGTCCATAAACATTGTCATACAAACCAAAATAAAACTGGCAGGTAGAGTAAAAGTGCAGCATGAACACATGAAAACTGTTGCACCTGCTTGCCAAGGGAGCATCAGACCACACTCACTACTGGAGGCATGTCAGCCCCTGTCCCTAAACACTTCATCTGCCTCAAATTTGTTTCAGATGACACTCAATGTGACCCTCCTGTGAAAGTGGCAGTGTGAAGGCCAAGGGTCTCGGGGCTAATTTTAGAACTCTGTCATCTCTCGTGAGACAGCAGACCCACTCTACCATCTCTACTGGGATGGGATAACAGACCCACTCAATCTACCGTCTCTACTGGGATAACAGACACACTCAATCTACCATCTCTACTGGGATAACAGACACACTCAATCTACCATATCTAGACCATCAGCACATCTGCTCATGATCATACTGTTGTTTGGGACTGAATTCCCATCAAGCAGAAAAAAGGAAGAGTGACTTACCTGTATAGCAGATGAAGTTTATTTTATGTTGGCAGCCTAGATCATTCCACATGCCATTTGATTTAGAAATTTCAGTGCAGAACGTCCCACTTCCATAATTGGGTTCTCCAGTGTTCCAGTGACGGAATGATGAGTTGCTGCCATCTGACCAATTCCAGGCATCTCTGAACAGACCAATCCAGACATCTGTAGGTCCACTAACATTGTGTATCTGGTCATTCTCTGTCTGATTCCTCACACTGGCCAGGTCTGTGTGATTCTTTCTGCAGTATCTCTGAGCTTCTGTCCAGGTCTTCCCATCATTAACCAGCACATAGGGACGAGTGGAGTTTCTCCCTGTGGTAATGCAGTTGTCATGGGTAACTGAGAATCAGCACAGCTTTACAGTCTGAACTAGTGTGAGTGTAGAATCAGCACAGCTTTACAGTCTGAACTAGTGTGAGTGTAGAATCAGCACAGCTTTACAGTCTGAACTAGTGTGAGTGTAGAATCACCACAGCTTTACAGTCTGAACTAGTGTGTGTGTAGAATCAGCACAGCTTTACAATCCTAACTGGTGTCAGTGGAACAAATGGTTTAGTTGCCCAGTCTGGCTGCTTGTATTCATGAGTGAGTCTGAACTAATGTGAGTGTGCATGAGGTCATAATAAACAGATTTGTAGATCTGCACAGTTTAGATGCTTGTATTGCAGTGCTGAGTGAGTTTTCTTACCATCATAGCAGATGAAGGGGTGGCTGTCACTGCATCTGTCATCCTGCCATTTTCCATTTCCCTTCATAGTCACACATTGATCATCTTTATGTTCTTGAGGTCGGCCTGGAGCCCAGTTCCTGAACTCTGCTTCATTCTCTTTGTAGACATCCCTGTCAGCCAGAGACCACTGCCACCTAGGACTGCTTCCATTCCTCAGTCCAATCCAAGCATTTCCATCTGCTTTCTGGATCAGTCTCTTCACCTCCTCCATCTCTGTCATGTTATCTATGGTGGCGAGGTCAGTGAAATTCTCTCTGCAGTACTGCTGAGCTTCTGTCCAGTTCTTCAGTTCCTTCACCACATGGAACTGACGTGGCACAGAGGAGGAGAGACTGCACAGAGCTGAGAGGAGAGAGGAGAAAACACACACATTCACAAACACACACACACATACATGACTACACACAGATCCACACACTGGATATGCACATACACACTCCCAGAGATCTTGATCTGCCCATTATCACAAATGTATATCTGCTTAAACGATTAGACAGTATGCACGCACACACACACACACAAACATACACACACACACACAAACACACGCACACACACACACACACACACACACACACACACACACACACACACACACACACACACACACACACACACACACACACACACACTTACTTGATGACAGCAGTGTGGTAATGAGCAGTAGAATCATGACTGAGGGCCTGAAGAGAGAAGATCAATGCTGAACACAGTGCTGGAAGTCTTACACACACACACACACACACACACACACACACACACACACACACACACACACACACACACACACACACACACACATACACATACATACATATGCACACACACACACACACACACATACACATACATACATACACATACACACACACATACACATACATACATATGCACACACACACACACATACACATACACACACACATACACATACATACATACACGAACACACACACACACACACACACAGCAGCTGGAGTTACTGATGTGTGTGTGTGTGTGTGTTTATTTGTTTGAGTGTGTTTGTGAGATTGAGTGAGTGAGTGAGTGAGTGAGGGAGAGAGAGAGAGAGAGGGAGATCATTTAGAGCTGCTGGAGTCACTAGTGGAAAACAACAAGGAGAAGAAAACACAACGCCTGGAGTGGAGAGAGAGAGAGAGAGAGAGAGAGAGAGAGAGAGATCCGAGAGTTCCGAGTGCCACAACTAAAAATGAGCTTGCAAATAAATTCAAACATTAGGCCACAAATGACCAGAACTTAAGAAAACAATTGGAGTAATTTTTATAAAAGCAAGGAGAAGATCTTGTCTATGGATACACGTCAGAAACTGAAGAAAAAGCCATAAACAATTAAATCAAGCTTGGACTATTTTGGAGAATAATACTAGTGGACAGCAAGCCCAACAGCAGAGGTTAGCAAATCCACAATAAGAATGAGAAGAATCTCTACCTAAAGACATTTCAGCAACAAACAGAAAGGTAGGCCCTGTAGACATCTCTACCTGAAAGTCACTTGAAAAATAAGGACCAAACAGCAAAATACAGACACTTAAATAGTGAAACCAGACTCTTTAATATCAGTCTGATATTAACTAACTAGCTGACTAGCTACAAAGATTCCTCTCCGGCAGCAGAGATGTTGGAAATATTTTGGTTACATTGGTTACCATGGCATGGAGGTGGAGTTTCCCACCAGTTGCAAAACTGCAAGAGCAGAAAAGAAGTACAGGGAGAAACTTCTTACAGAAAACACTGACATTCTTTATGTGACTACATCTCAGAAAATAAAAAACAACTTGATCTTCCACACTGACTTTATTCCTGAATGGAAAAAATCATATGCAGAAAACACACATTCACAGTAAGAGAAGGTGTTGGCCGTAGTGGAAGGATCATTATATATAGTGATGACAGCCTAGACAGACAACGCTGTTCTCACTGTAACATACTACACAAAAGGGACATTTCTACTACAAGGTAATGAGGCCAGTCTGATATCTTTTGAGGAAATGTTTGCCCAGATGAAAGCAGAGGTTACTAAGGAGAAAGGATGTGCTGCTGTAGAGCAGGAGAGCTCAGACCCTCCACCACTCACAGCAGCCCCTCCCGCTCCCTTCACACACGCGGGCCCCCCTGCCTACAACAGCCCCTCCCCCTCCCGCTCCCCCTTCTCAGGACAGGCAGCTAAGAGAGACCCTGGCTCTGCTGGAGCTGGACTTTACTGAGTTCAGGGTGCAGACACAGGCCAAACTCCAACAAACTGCAGCAATATAATCCAGCAACTCCAAGAGGAGGTCCAGCAACTGAGAGCTGAAATCAGTACAAGCACCTCTGCCTTCAGGAGTGCCTTAAAAGAGGTTCAGGATGAAAGGAAAGACCTCCGGCAACAAGTACCTAACCTGGGAAAGCAGAAAACAGAGAGATCTGCTTTGCCACCTGGACAACCATCAAGCCAATAAACCGCCTCCCTGCTGCCCTCATACAGATTACTATGATACAGGCATGTCAGTTAAGAAAGCAACAGATGAACACAATCCAGTGGACAAACAATCCCCAGGCAGACCTGCACTGTCCAAGACAACGTCTCCTCCTCAAAACCAGCCACCTGACACACAAACCCCACACAGCCAGCCACCTGATGGACCAACCACACTGAGCCAAACAGCAGATAACTGACCAAAGGTAGTCCCAAGGGATACAATGAAATTATAATCCCATCACTTAAACACAATAGCATGTCATGGCAGAGATTCTGGAGGAATTTTGGTGTGGTACAAAGAAAAGCTCACTAACCACATTTCACTTACCCAATTTGGAAAATCACACTGTTGGCTAAAACTCAAAAAGAGTATTGGAATATCAGTAAGTGATATATACTTATGTGCCATATATATCCCCCCAATAGAATCCCCCTACTATGAGGAAGAATACATGAGCAGCCTCTACACAGATATCAGCCATTTCCAGGCCCAGGGGAATGTGCTGCTGTGTGGGGACCTAAACACCAGGACTGGGTGTGAAATTGAAAATCATGTGTTTGGCCAAAATCACCTGTACCTCTCACCAAACTTACCCCAGAGAAACTGCCTTCACTCTACTGTAAAGAAAAATGGAAAAGAGTTAGTGCACCTCTGTTGTATCGGTTTGTATGTGCTTAATGGTAGGATAAGAGGGGACTCTTTAGGGAGGTTCATGTGTTGTTCAGCCCTTGGAGCTAGTGTAGTTGACTATGCAATTACTGACATGGACCCCAACATTCACTGTCAGACAGCAAACTCCAATATCTGGTCATAACCAGACTAACATCTTTTTCAAAATTATACAGCAGCCTCAAATTGAACAAGCTATTCAAGACCAACAAACCATATAAATGGACTCAGGATAGTCCTGCAAAATTTCTAAATGCCCTGTAATTCTCCCAAATAAAAAAAATGATGGAACACTCCAATTGAAAACCTTTGAAGTCAGTGAAGCTGGTGAGAACAAAGCCACCAATGAATTAAACATGATATTCCAGAAAGCAGCAAATGCAACTGGTATGAAAAAATCAAGCAAACACAAAACTGAAGAAGTTTGATGAAGAATGTAAAGAACCAAAAACACCACCAGCCTGAAAATGCACATTTCAGAAAGAGCTATCTTGAAACACTGAAAAATTACAAATGGCTGCTGAGAAAGAAAAAAGAGACACCAACACAACTCTCAACTAAATTGAACAATATATAAAGAACAATCAGTTCTGGGAGATGTGGAAGAGTTTACACAGAATTTACCAATCCAAAATGGTGAAATTTGGAAAACACACTTTGAAAATCTGTATAAAGACATTCGACCTGAAGAATTACAATCCAGTTATGAAACAATCCAACAAAAATTACTGTCCCTTAAAAACATAATGAAAGATAACCCAAATCCTCTTGACTTCCCAATTACTCTATTTGAACTTGAATTGAAAATAAAAAAAAACTAAAAACAAAGAGATCTTGGGGCCCTGATAATATTAGAGGGGAAATGATTAAAAACAGCATCCCTGAACTGCAAAGGGCCATACTCAAACTGTTCAACCTCACCCTATTTTCAGGCTGTTTTCCTGACATCTGGAGCCAAGGGTACATTACACCCATACACCCATACTGTCAGAACTGGGCCCTGACAGTAAACTTAAAAAAGACAAACATTATGACATTTCAAAAGAAACCCAGATGTCAGGATCTCAGATACCGTTTCAATCTAGGTAGCACTGCCCTAGACCACCCAATGCAGTACACTTACCTTGGCTTGACCATGACTGCATCAGGAAGCTTCAGCATGGCAGTGAATGCTCTAAAAGAAAAAGCTTGCAGAGCTCTATATGTAGTAAAAAGAAATCTCTGGAATATAAACATACCAATTAGGATTTGGTGCAAAATATTTCACTGTGTAACTCAGCCTATTGTGCTGTATGGAAGTGAGATATGGGGTCCACTCAGCGATCGCAGACACACTAGATGGGATAAACATCCTATAGAAGCCCTACATGCAGAATTCTGCCAATTGATCTTGAAAATTCCAAAGAAAACACCAACCAATGCATGTAGAGCAGAACTGGGTAGATTTCCATTGGCATCAACATACAAAAGACAGCTCTAAAATTTTGGATGTATCTTTAAACTAGTCCCACAGACACTGCATTTCATGCAGTGAAAGATCTGAATCCTGAAACGAGTCCTCTAAGCCAGCTTGTACTGAGACTAACAACTTCTCTCAGACAAGCACTGCTTTCAGACTAATAAAATTGTCCAAACATCTAAAGAAAAATATCTGGAACATTGGCAAAATGAAACAAAAACCCAAAGCAAATTAGAATGTTATAGAACAATCAAATCTAATTACGAATTGGAGGAATATCTCTTTACTGTCAGAGATATAAAGCAGAGACAGATCCTGACTAAATACAGACTCAGTGACCACAACCTCACCATAGAAAAAGGCAGAAGAAGGCAATCATGGCTGCCAAGAGAACAAAGGATATGTAGTCACTGTACGACAGGTGAGGTCGAGACAGAGGTGCACTTTCTTCTTCAATGTGAGAAATATTCAATTAAAAGGGACACATAGATTCATAATCTCACAATAGATTCACACACCTAATCCCAGGATTCCAAGATCTATGTGAACAGGAAGGACAGCAAGGACAGACTGCAGCTCTCGCTGCCAAATATGTCACTGAATGCCATAAGGTAAGGGACAGTGGATAGACACCACCAACACATATCTACACCAATCCACACCTTTTCAGAACACACCACACCCACACACTGACACATCATCATTCATCATTCATCCACACACAGACCTCATACATGCACAAACACACACACATATACATACACGCACACACACACACACACACACACACACACACACACACACACAGTATACATGTATGTTCATCATAATATATTGTTTGGATGTTATGCTCTGGCAATAAAATGAACTATTTGTCGTGCCAATAAAGCTCACTTGAATTGAATTGAATTGAATTGAACTGAATTGAGAGAGAGAAAGAGAGCAACAAAATAAAATGAGCTCTAGTCATAAAGGGCAAGTCTGTCCATTATTGAAAAGAAGATCTCATCATGAAATTAAACAGACTGAAATAAAACAGACTGAATTTGTTTGTAGGATCATCAGTCATCAGACATGGGGGATTATTCAGGCAAAAAAGAGCAACATTCTGAGACCCTGGTGGGAAATGCAACCAAGTTTCCTTGTCCTCATCAGTTAGTGTTGACTGCTGTTTCACTATTTGGTCAATCTTGTACCTTATAGTCTCATTGTTATTCCTACTTGGTAACCTTGAACAACAGGGCTATGGGTTGACTGAGTCAGGGCTACAACAGGGCTATGGGTTGACTGAGTCAGGGCTACAACAGGGCTATGGGTTGACTGAGTCAGGACTACAACAGGGCTATGGGTTGACTGAGTCAGGACTACAACAGGGCTATGGGTTGACTGAGTCAGGACTACAACAGGGCTATGGGTTGACTGAGTCAGGTCTATTGCTACTGTGTTATGTGTTCTTTCACACATGCCACTACTTTGTTGTGTTCTGTGAGTGTGTGTATGTGAGTGGTTCAGTACCATTTTGTGTTGCAGTTATATTTGCCTAACACAAGGGGGAGCTATCACACATAATTCCCAAGAGCTGTATTTTCAGGATCCCATAGTTTTTGTGTTGCAGTTAAGTAATTTGGACACAAGAGGGTGCTGTGGCTTCTATAATTCCCATACATATGTCGTTCAGTGAATGCTGACAATTTGCCTGTTACTTCCTACATTCCTCCTGTGTGTGTGTGTGTGTGTGTGTGTGTGTGTGTGTGTGTGTGTGTGTGTGTGTGTGTGTATGTAGTTGGGTACTCTTTAAAAAGCTTTTAAAATGTCTGACAAAACTGATAGTAGTAAAAAAATAGTAGTAAAAATAAAATAAGCAAACACACACATGACGATGTGCAAACACACTCACAGCTGTGTTGTGAATGAGTGTCAGGATGTTTCTGTGTTTCCTGACTAACATACTGACTAACACACTCATGAGTCTGTCTGGCTCTCCAGCGCTGTGATGAAAGCATGTGTGTGTTCATACACTCCGTTCAAAAGTTTGGGATCACTTGACTGTGTCCTTGTTTTCCATGGAAACACACTTGAACCCTCCTCTACAGTGGGGAACCACAGGACAAAACTGAGGACCACTGAATGCACATTTATATTTCAAACACACTCACAGACCCCTGGTACTTTAGTTCTAACACACAGACCCCTGGTACTTTAGTTCTAACACACAGACCCCTGGTATTTTAGTTCTAGCACACAGACCCCTGCTATTTTAGTTCTAGCACAGACACCCATGTTATTTTAGTTCTAGCACAGAGACCCCTGGTATTTTAGTTCTAGCACAGAGACCCCTGATATTTTAGTTCTAACACAGAGACCCCTGGTATTTTAGTTCTAACACAGAGACCCCTGATCTTTTAGTTCTAACACATAGACCCCTGATATTTTAGTTCTAACACATAGACCCCTGGTATTTTAGTTCTAACACAGAGACCCCTGATATTTTAGTTCTAACACAGAGACCCCTGGTATTTTAGTTCTAACACAGAGACATTGAGTGTTTGGTGCCATCAGGTTATCAAATAGCAGCATTTAGACAGATTAGCAGATTAGCATTTTTGACAAACTTATAGAACTGATTTTATTAACTGATGTTTGTCATGATGTTTTTGTACCAAATGAAGTACACAAAGCCCTGTAACAACTGAACTCTTAAGTTGAAACATGCTGGAGTTCTATTAAGATTAACTGTCTTCTCTTTGGTTATATTAGGATGGACATTAGTTAAGTTGGTTTTCCCTTTGGTTATATTATGGGATGAACATGAGTAAAGTGGGTCTCTTACCTGTCAGAGTCTCTGGAGTTGCTCTTCTTCTGGTTGTGCTGCTTGTCTCTGAGAGAGTGACACTGCTGGGACTGGTGCTGCTGTTTAAATTAGTCTTGTTTATCTAAACAAACACACAGAAACAGACTAGCTGTCTGATAAGCAAATCAACCCAGCCCTCCTTCCACACAGACTTTGCTGTTTTCACAGAATAGGGAAATGATGATTGCTGAAGGTTTATACCTGCGAAATAAAAAAAGTGTTGAAAATGTTTGAGATATTAAACATTTAGTGCAGAATTGGTGCAGAAATTAATGTGTTTGTGTTTAAATTGCATGACTGTTCAGCTCAACTCAGATCTCACTATCAGTGTTCTCATTCATAGATGGCTGTTTTTACCCAGAGCTGAATTTCCTCCTCTGACATAAATTTACATGTGGGAGTAGAGATGACATCATCAGTGTTCCAGTATGTGCAGGTTACACTAGTAGACCTGCATGCTGAGAGGAACACAGGGATGCTCAAGGTCATTAGAGGTCATTACAGATCCTGAGAGATGAGGATGGGTGACTAAACGGTGGTCTACTGGTTAGGGGATCAGGCTTGTTACTGAAGGGTGGTCTACTGGTTAGGGGATCAGGCTTGTGGTTGAAGGGTGGTCTACTGGTTAGGGGATCAGGCTTGTTACTGAAGGGTGGTCTACTGGTTAGGGGATCAGGCTTGTGGTTGAAGGGTGGTCTACTGGTTAGGGGATCAGGTTTGTTATTAAAGGGTGGTCTACTGGTTCTGACCAACAGCAAAAGCTGGGTGGGAGTAGTGGTTAAACATCTCTCACCAGTTACATCCATGACCGAGGTGCCCTGAACAAGCCTCAACTGTTCCCCATGTAAATTCATTACTACTGTGTGTGTGTGTGTGTGTGTGTGTCAGGCTTGTGGTTGAAGTGTGATCTACTGGTTAGGGATCAGTGTATGTTTACTGAACTCTGTCTCTTACTGCAGTTTTCCATAGAAACCTGTGGTTGAATAGAGGTTCAGGTCTCTGTCCAACAGCAAAAGCTGGGTGGGAGTAGTGGTTAAACATCATTCACCAGTGCATCCATGACCGAGGTCTCTTGAACACACACACACCATTCACGTCTCTCACTGTCTCTGTGGGAATTTGTGTGTGTGTGTTTGTGTGTGTTTGTGTGTGCAGGTGTGTGTGTGTGTGTGTGTGCACACACACACACACACACACACACACACACACACACACACATTGATTTACTTCAGATGTGTCCATGCGGTTAGTGTCTCCTCAATTCACACCGCATGTGTCTCTGACCATGAAATAAACTGAGAATACAATCAGCCACCATGCTGAACCAAGTCATTTATATTAGCAGTTTTGCATAGTACAGACTCATTGGTACATTTATGTCTCTGGTTAAGATATCCAGCACAGCACCTTGGAGTCGCGGATGTTGTGTGTGCATGGTCTACTACAGCACACTGGGCCCACAGGGCACAGTGCAGGGCTGTCAGAGAGTGGGGGCAGTGAAGTCTGGAGAAGATGGAGGGCAGTGGGTCAGAACCATGACAGAGACTGAGAAACTCAATTCATCCACCATGCTGAGGGTGAGTCTGTTTATTGGCAATAGTGTTTGCATGTGTAGCTCATTGTGTACATGTGGGTGTGTGTGTGTGTGTGTGTGAGTGTGAAACAAAAAATCTAATGAATAATAATAGATAGAAATAAAAATCACACCAAAAAATATAAAATAAATTCAAATCAAACCCAAAATCATAAAATAAATTGCATATTTTAATCACCCCAAATAAATGTAAATTAAATTAAATAGCCACAAAATATTCCTCAGCCACCACTGGAACAAAGTCAGCCTGCTGGACACGCGCTATTCTGGCCTTGTAAACACGCTTCACAGCGCAACAGGACAATTTGACAATCAAAATAAGGATTAAAACACCCAAAACAATCAGAACCAGAATTTGGAAAATTTGGGACAAAATAACACCCTCCAAGAAGAGATCAATTCATTAAACATTCATTAAGCAACCAGGGCTTAGGTTGAACTTTCAGCAGTGAGACATGTTTGTAAATATCAGACGCAACATGATCAACTTTTTGATCAACACAATATCTAAGGCCAAATGATTTTGAAGTCATCCTTACACTTATCCTTTGACTTCATTGTTTAGTTCCCTAATGGCTCTAGCAGAGTCATTAGCAACTCCTTCCTCAACTGCAGCCAAATCTCTAATTTCATCAAGGGCAACAGTCATGTCATACGTTGGAATTACGGCTGAAAAGAATCTCTGAGTCGGGCTAGCTATTACAAGATGTTTACCAAACGTATCACGCTTAACCCTACGGTTAGCCATTAACACTTTAGGGCCTTTAGCCCTCTTTAGGGGGCTGCTCCAAAAACACGTTTGTAGCTTCGCGAGTTTTTTGTCTTAGAAACATATGAGTAACACCACTGGAAAGCTTCAGTCTTCTAGTTTTCAAATATGTAGATTTTAAAATAAACATGTATCGAATGCGCTTTGTAAAAAGAATAAATAGAAATGTTATATGTTTTTCACAAGTTCAGGCAGTAGCAGCCCGTTTCTAACACTCCCCTCAGCTATTCAGATGGTAAACACCGGGGCAATCAGTGGCGTCATTGGGTCATTGTTTTGCGGCAAAGGTGAGAACACGCCCAATTTCACCAGTGTATACAAACCCGCATGGGAGAGGTATGTTTTGGTTCTGTGCAACACTGGTAGGTTGAGCACTGAGCAAGGATGTCCAGCAAGATGATGTTGAAATGTGCTTTGAACTTTGTGTTGATCCCATGCAGGACATTTCTGATGAGTGAGTAGCTATATATTTTACTACTTGTTGTTGTCATG
Source organism: Tenualosa thibaudeaui (assembly GCA_027481765.1). Taxonomy (NCBI): domain Eukaryota; kingdom Metazoa; phylum Chordata; class Actinopteri; order Clupeiformes; family Clupeidae; genus Tenualosa; species Tenualosa thibaudeaui. The sequence continues at coordinate 987,552 of JAIFZK010000041.1, forward strand.
ATTCGGTTAGCTTATAGGGAGAATGTAGCCATTGTGTGTTGCTAAGTGACTTTGTTAGCCTACTTCATTAGCCTGTGCTCCGTGCCAAACTACACTTCGGTAGTAGTATGAAGGTGTTTCACTAGACAGATGATCATATTGCTGAAATCCATGGCACGCTGTACTTCTAGACATTTAGTTGCATTTACAGTCAACATGCAATGCATAGCCACAGGTGTTTGCCAAGTTTATTAGCGTACTGTATTACCTTGTGCTCCGTGCATACGTCTGTCCATGGGATTGTAAAAGACAGACATATTATCCATTACTTCAACTCTGTGGAAGTGTGATACATGCAACGTCTACCTTTGCCTTCAGCAAGACAGAAACTGTTTTATTGCTTGGCATCCTAGATGAGAAGCTCTTTTCACAGCTCAATCTAAGCTCTTTTGCATAGCTCTGGGGCAATGTAACAGTTCCCTGGCAGTTCTACTGTTCTAACAGCAGGTACTACATAACAGGTTTCTTGCCAATAGAGTGGAAGAAATGAATAAGCATACTTGCCACAAACAAACATTGTACCATTCATTGCAACACTAGCATCAGATGTTACATTCCCTGCCTTCTGACTAGGTAATATCATTCTAGGGGGCAAAGGCAAAACTTCCACTCCTCCAGACCAAGTAATGGTTACATTAGGACTCCCTACCTTCACATAATAATCACACACACTAATACCCATCATAATACCACCTCCTCCATTAACCCAACATAGTAACCCCTTAGGAGCTAGACTCAGCTTGACCTTTTCCGGTCGACCACTTCCAGTTTTCAGGGAAAAGAAAGTAACATTAGGGTTAAACCAGGCACTATCCACAGTATTATAAGCAGTGGCATATTCACTCAAAGTAAAAGGGATGGCCAAATAGGGGTAAGTCTCGGCAGCTGATGGCATCAAACCACACACCCAACATTCTTGTTCACCTTTGGCTTTAGCATATCCATGGGCAGTTTTCAGAAACACATTGTCTTCATGCACTTCATGGTAACTATCATAAATGCAGATAAACCCACTAAATGCACACAAGACAATCATTAAAACAGTTGTCAGGTTGGGCATCATATTTGAAGTTTGGCACAGGGTGTGGCGTTGAACTTCTCCGAGGGTAGTGGCAACAGGTTTTACAGTCCATTCAGTGATTAACAGTCCCAAAAGGATTCTCTTAGGAGGTTCTGCACACAGACTAACAAACACACAGAACAAACACAGCAGTATCAGATGGGAAAGATAGTTTTGATACATAAAACATTAAACAGATTCTAATCTATGGGTAGCAGCAGTTGATTTGTCAGCAGTCTAATTTATATTTCTTTACTAATTTATATTAGTCCATCTGGTTGATCTTGTTGATCACTTCTCTGCGACAGTTGACTTCCGGAATCAGCAGTCCTTTGCCCAGTGTCCTTGTTTACCACAGACGTGGCATTCTCCCTTGACAGGCCTCCTCTCTCCATTAGCCGGTGCTGATGTTGTAGCAGCTTGCTGTTCTTCCTTGAAGAGCTTGTCCAAGGTGACCTGTGTAACGGTTCTCAGGCAGCAAGGCAAGTAGACAGGAGCTTTTTGACACAGCAGTTTATTTCCTTTAAAGCAATGGGATAATTATCACTGCAGAATCCGAGCCAGCATAAGTTTCTCTGGCGTGACTCTATTACCAACAATATAGTACTCACACACAAACTACAATTGGAGACACGTACCTTTAAAGCAATGGAATAATTATCACTGCAGCATCTGCATAGTTAAAATAAACAAATACATTACATTCGTAAATTACGTTACGTGTTGAAGTATGCATGTCATGTCTCATTACAAAGACAAAGGCGACAATACAGACGCATACTATACACCGAATGAACGAAATGCTAATGGCATGCAATACAGTGTAATGAGCTAACTTTTTTGTCTTTGCAATTATATCACAGTCAACACAAATAACACAAAATAGCGCTTCAGGAAAATCTATTTTCTCTTCCTCTCCCCCTGCATGAGCCCAGTGTGTGTTTTGTCGAAACTCTTGCCAGCTGCAGTCTGTCAAGGTCAGATTTCACACCCTACCCCCCTCTGACACACTCTTACAGCAGAATAGAAATAACAGGGTAAATTCTCTCTTTAAACTTGATGTTCCTGTCATCTGCCTATCAGACAGGTTTAATTGCAATCTCTCACTCTGCTAATATCCTTCGAGTTAAGCTTTACGTGACAAACAAAGAGGCGTTTAAATCAATACCTACTCGCATTAATTAACCCACTTTGCATGAAATATCTCAACACTGCATACAGGATTGCACATAAATATTTTAAAACATTCAACACACAACACTGGCAGCACAGCACTCCCACTGGCAACACAACACAGCACTCCCACTGGTAACACAGCACTCCCACTGGCAACACAACACAGCACTCCCA
>JAIFZK010000041.1:995000-1010000 GCA_027481765.1 Tenualosa thibaudeaui
AAACCTGGAGTTTAATATGTTTAAATGAGTAATGAGCATAAATAGGAGCACAGACAAAAGGAGGTGAAACTGAAGGCCCTTGATTGAACAAGAATTTGACATGAGTGGCTTTGGATGTGTCCAAAATGGAAAAATGCTGTCTTTGAAGGAACGTTAGGTGACGGCAAGACATGAAGTCAGCAGTCAGAGAAATAAACCAAAAGATGAAACAGCCTGAAACAACGTTTTTAGCTGGTGCCTTGATGCCTTCTACAACAGGTAACTTGTTAGACAGTGAAGATAGCAAGACAGTAAGTCACTACCTTCCTGTTTCGGACACAGCCTTTGTCTTGGAAAGCACAAGTAGACCTGCTTAGCACTGAGTTTACTGCCCCGTGTGTGTGCCATCAGTGTGTACATCTCCAACTTTACACACTTCATAGACAACACATGAACAACAGCAGAGTTTTTAAAGCTCGCCTCTCTTCTTCCTTTTCCTCCCTTCTTCTTTCTTGTCCTCCTCATGGAAGATCTGTCCATCTGGATGCTTCATCCAGATCAGTTTGGCATCTGCTGATATCCCCTTCTCCCTCAGTCTCTGCTGAATCTGGAGAACAGAACCCAAGTCATTCAGAACCGCCTCTCACCACCATGAACCATCACAGTAGACACATGCCTTTTTCTTTTAGTGTGTCAAGAGAACCACTTGGGTTTTAGAACAGTGATTTCCTACAGACCCACATCAGTCTAGATTGAGGAAAGGTTGATTTCTGTAAACCAAACCCACATCAGTCTAGATTGAGGGAGGGTTGAATTCTGTAAACCACATCAGTCTAGATTGAGGGAGGGATGATTTCTGCAAACCAGACCCACATCAGTCTAGAGTGATGTAGGGTTGATTTCTGTAAACCAGACCCACATCAGTCTAGATTGAGGGAGGGTTGATTTTTGTAAACCAGACCCACATCAGTCTTGATTGAATCCTAACTGACATGAGGTTTGAAGTTAAAGAGATCATAGAATGGATGAATGAAATATTAGACTTTGTTCTCTGAAGCTACAGAATGTATCGTACTTTAATTTCACAAAAATTTGCTTAAATGCAAATGCAACATCCAGCTATCACCTCATATTTGGGCTGGAGATTGAAATAGCTCACAGTGGAGAAATCTGCATTGTTACAGCAGCCAAGAAAGAGACAGTATGTAAAAAGCTTACAAGTAAAACATCTACCTTTTCATGTGGAACCTGCGTGATTCAATTGATATAATATACATTTTCATTAGTTTGTAACTACAGTATATTTTATGAAAATACAATCAGGATCATTAAGTTTCTAAAACTGATCAGATGACCTTACTCAGCACAGACTCACATGTAGGGGTCTGGGCTCACCTGCTGAAGGAGGGCCTGCTGCACGGCAGGATCACTGATGTTCACCTGAGGGTCCACCTGAAACTCCACTCTAACAATCTGCTTCTTCTTCACCTCTTTGGGGGCATCTGGGTAACACATATAAGCACATAGGAGAAAAACCTCAGGACATCACTGTTTCCTTGGTCTCTTCAACAGATGCTTTAGGGTACCATACTAAAGGAGCTGAAATGAGGTGCCAGAGTACCAGAGTATTTCTGGTCATTTCACAATGAAAGGGAAAGAAAAAAGGTGGGCCTACTGTAGTTGTTTGAGTGAAAAAGTGGAAAAAATGGAAAAAGTGGGTTGTTTCTATCAGCTGTGTTAAAAGGATCCCTGACAAGACATGCTGAACTTTAAATATTGAAGTTGGCGTATGCTATGTTTGATGTGATTTAAAGTAAAGTTAAGGTTTTAGTAAAATTCATTTGTAGAGTTTGTAAGCTGCCTTTGTGTTTATAATTCAGTGCTCTCTGGATAAAAAGTGATATCACCTGGTTGAATCAGAGACGGCAGCGAAATGAAAACTTCTTCCGTATTTGAAGTCCATATGAAAAGAAAGATGATCAGAGAAGTGAGCAAACGAGAGTGGAACAATATTTTTTGTCTTTGCAGCAACAATATAGACTTACAGACACTTAACCAGGTAATGTCCGTTTTTACCCAGAAAGCATGAGGTGCAAAAAACAATGGCAGAGTCAAAGGATTTTTAAAAACTTTTCATAAAACTGAAAACATTTTGAGTGTTTTTAAATGACGCTTGCGTAGTTGATGCCAACATCATCATCATGAGGCCGACATATCTTACTAACCCGGTATCCTTTTACACAGTTTTGCTGTCAACACACATGTCTCGTATTAGTTATGTTTTCACGCATAATTACTGACAGATATTTTGTCTAGAAAGTTTTAAAATGTTTTTGCTTTTCCATAAATAAAAAAAGACGGAAAAACCCAACAAAAACAGTGGTTGTGAAGTGGGGTACCCCTGGGGGTTCTTGGTGCAATCAAGGGGGTACGCAAAATAAATGTGTTATTGGGTCCTCAGCACTCATTAACATTAAGATAAAGAAACAGCAAACTATCTCTTACAACCCAACATTATGACTGGATAATTATCCATATATCACTGTACTGCATTATTATCCATCCATATATCACTACCACTGCATTATCATCCATATATCACTACCACTGCATTATCATCCATATATCACTACCACTGCATTATCATCCATATATCACTACCACTGCATTATTATCTATCTGTATATCATTACCACTACATTATCATTCACATATCATGATACAGTATGTGTGTTCATATTCAGACAGGCAGACACATGCACACTTCATTTATCAAGCAGAAGCAGACTCACCCTCACTGGTCCAGATGAAATTGAGTTTGTCAGTCACACACACACACACACACACACACACAGAGAGACACACTAACACACAGATGTCCATATTGAGCAGAAACACACTCACCCTCAGTGGTGCAGATGAAGTTGAGTTTCTCAGTCTCTGGCAGGTTGCTGACCCACTGCCCTCCATCTTCTCCAGACTTCACTGCCCCAACTCTTTCTGCACAGTTCTGCACTTGATCTTGATCTGGGGCCCAGTTCCTGTAGCAGAGAGTCTCTCCACAGACCCAGAACCAGCCCAGACCACAGGTGTAGCGCAGGCCCAGCCACACATGAGCAGTGGAGGCTCCTTTAGCTCGCTCTGTCACCCAGCGCTGGACCCGCTCAGAGCGCACAGACACCAGGTCCATTTTGTGGTCTCGGCAGTACTGCAGCGCCTCATACCAGGTCTTATTCTCACGGATCAGAACCAGTTTGTCTGGAGCGAGAATAAAGAGATAAAGTACTTACTTAATGCATTTACATGCACTTAAGGATCCCAAATATGATCGGGATATTGAGTATCCCGGCTTTGCATTTGCATATAAACACCTTTTCCCAAATTTAGTTTCCCAAATAAGTAGGTTCTATTTTTGTTCTGTGTTTTTTGTTCTGTGTAGGTTCTATTTTTGTTCTGTGTTTTTGTTCTGTGTAGGTTCTATTTTTGTTCTGTGGTGTAGGTCATGTTGGACAAAAGCATGCATACCCTGGTCATGAAACAGTGAAGCTTGAATGCTTTTCATCAATCAATCATGCTCACAAGCGTATGGGTACAACACTTAGGAAACTAAATGCTTAGAGTTAATTAGGGAGCAAAGGACATGGGAAGCTGACTGCTAATAAATATAAAGTTTTGCAAAAAATAAAACATGCAATACATATTAATATGCCAATAAGCATGTTCACACAGTGAGTTAAAATGTATGATTTATTTAATATATTATAAACATGCTGCAAATGCAGAACTGCACATGTGTAAATATTATTATCCAACTTCTGTACGATCGTATGCATTTCTCTGAGTTTGCTACTAACCTGAGTTTCACTGTTACTGTGTAAATCACTCTTTTGTCCATAAACATTGTCATACAGACAAAAATAAAACTGGCAGGTAGAGTAAAAGTGCAGCATGAACACATGAAAACTGTTGCACCTGCTTGCCAAGGGAGCATCAGACCACACTCACTACTGGAGGCATGTCAGCCCCTGTCCCTAAACACTTCATCTGCCTCAAATTTGTTTCAGATGACACTCAATGTGACCCTCCCGTGAAAGTGGCAGTGTGAAGGGCAAGGGTCTTGGGGCTAATTTCAGACCTCTGTCATCTCTCGTGAGACAGCAGACACACTCAATCTACCATCTCTACTGGGATAACAGACCCACTCAATCTACCGTCTCTACTGGGATAACAGACACACTCAATCCACCATCTCTAGACCATCAGTACATCTGCTCATGATCATACTGTTGTTTGGGACTGAATTCCCATCAAGCAGAAAAAGGAATAGTGACTCACCTGTATAGCAGATGAAGTTTTTTTCATATTGGCAGCCTAGATCATTCCACATACCATTTGATTTATAAATTTCAGTGCAGAACGTCCCGCTTCCAAAATTGGGTTCTCCAGTGTTCCAGTGACGGAATGATGAGTTGCTGCCATCTGACCACTTCCAGGCATGTCTGAACAGACCAATCCAGACATCTGTAGGTCTACTAACATTGTGTATCTGGTCATTCTCTGTCTGATTCCTCACACTGGCCAGGTCTGTGTGATTCTCTCTGCAGTATCTCTGAGCTTCTGTCCAGGTCTTCCCCTCATTAACCAGCACATAGGGATGAGTGGAGTTTCTCCCTGTGGGAATGCAGGTGTCATGGGTAACTGAGAATCAGCACAGCTTTACAGTCTGAACTAGTGTGAGTGTAGAATCAGCACAGATTTACAGTCTGAACTAGTGTGTGTGTAGAATCAGCACAGCTTTACAGTGTGAACTAGTGTGAGTGTAGAATCAGCACAGCTTTACTGTCTGAACTAGTGTGAGTGTAGAATCAGCACAGCTTTACAGTCTGAACTAGTGTGAGTGTAGAATCAGCACAGCTTTGCAGTCTGAACTAGTGTGTGTGTAAAATCAGCACAGCTTTACAGTCTGAACTAGTGTGAGTGTAGAATCAGCACAGATTTACAGTCTGAACTAGTGTGAGTGTAGAATCAGCACAGATTTACAGTCTGAACTAGTGTGAGTGTAGAATCAGCACAGATTTACAGTCTGAACTAGTGTGTGTGTAGAATCAGCACAGATTTACAGTCTGAACTAGTGTGAGTGTAGAATCAGCACAGCTTTACAATCCTAACTGGTGTGAGTGGAACAAATGGTTTAGTTGCCCAGTCTGGCTGCTTGTATTCATGAGTGAGTCTGAACTAATGTGAGTGTGCATGAGGTCATAATAAACAGATTTGTAGATCTGCACAGTTTAGATGCTTGTATTGCAGTGCTGAGTGAGTTTTCTTACCATCATAGCAGATGAAGGGGTGGCTGATACTGCATCTGTCATCCTGCCATTTTCCATTTCCCTTCATAGTCACACATTGATCATCTCTATGTTCTTGAGGTCGGCCTGAATCCCAGTTCCTGAACTCTGTTTCATTCTCTTTGTAGAAATCCCTGTCAGCCAGAGACCACTGCCACCTAGGACTGCTTCCATTCCTCAGTCCAATCCAAGCATTTGTATCTGCTTTCTGGATCAGTCTCTTCACCTCCTCCATCTCTGTCATGTCATCTATGGTGGCGAGGTCAGTGAAATTCTCTCTGCAGTACTGCTGAGCTTCTGTCCAGTTCTTCAGTTCCTTCACCACATGGAACTGACGTGGCACAGAGGAGAGACTGCACAGAGCTGAGAGGAGAGAGGAGAAAACACACACACACCCATGACTACACACAGATCCACACACTGGATATGCACATACACACTCCCAGACATCTTGGTCTGCCCATCATCACAAATGCATATCTACTTATACGAGTAGACAGTTTGCACACACACACACACACATACACATACACATGCACACATACACACACACACTTACTTGATGACAGCAGTGTGGTAATGAGCAGTAGAATCATGACTGAGGGCCTGAAGAGAGAAGATCAATGCTGAACACAGTGCTGGAAGTCTTACACACACACACACACACACACACACACACACACACTCACACTCACACACACACACACACACACTCTCACACACACACACACACTCACACACACACACACACACATACACATACATACACACACATACACACACACACAGCTGCAGGAGTTACTGGTGTGTGTGTGCGTGTGTGTGTGAGAGAGAGAGAGAGAGAGAGACAACAAGGAGAAGAAAACACAACACACACACGCTTGTGTCTGACTGAAAAACATACACCTCTGTGTGTGTGTGTGTGTGTGTTTGTGTGTGTGTGTGTGAGAGATAGATAGATAGATAGAGAGAGAGAGAAAATAAAATTAGCTGTTGTTATAAAGGGCACGTCTGTCCACACCCACATACTGATACATCATCATTCATCATTCATCCACATACATGCATGGGAACCCATACACACACACACACACACACACACACACACACACACACACACACACACACACACACATACATACAGTATACATGTATGTTCATCATAATGTGTTTGGATGTTATGCTCTGGCAATGAAATGAACTCACTTGAATTGAATTGAATTGAATTGAATTGAATTGAGAGAGAGAGAAAGAGAGCAACAAAATAAAATGAGCTCTAGTCATAAAGGGCACGTCTGTCCATTATTGAAAAGAAGATCTCATCATGAAATTAAACAGACTGAAATAAAACAGACTGAATTTGTTTGTAGGATCATCAGTCATCAGACATGGGGGATTATTCAGGCAAAAAAGAGCAACATTCTGAGACCCTGGTGGGAAATGCAACCAAGTTTCCTTGTCCTCATCAGTTAGTGTTGACTGCTGTTTCACTATTTGGTCAATCTTGTACCTTATAGTCTCATTGTTATTCCTACTTGGTAACCTTGAACAACAGGGCTATGGGTTGACTGAGTCAGGACTACAACAGGGCTATGGGTTGACTGAGTCAGGGCTACAACAGGGCTATGGGTTGACTGAGTCATGGTTATTGCTTTAATGTCTTAGGATTTGTAGCTGTACTCAATAGTAGTTGATATCCTGATGTGTCTTATTATTGCCACTACAACTATTGGTTGGGTAGAAGAATTCAACTAAGTTATCTGTTGCTCTGTGTTATGTGTTCTTTCACACATGCCACTACTCTGTTGTGTTCTGTGAGTGTGTGGTTTTGTGTTGCAGTTATATTTGCCTAACACAAGGGGGAGCTATCACACATAATTTCCAAGAGCTGTATTTTCAGGATCCCATAGTTTTTGTGTTGCAGTTAAGTAATTTTGACACAAGAGGGTGCTGTGGCATCTATAATTCCCATACATATGTTGCTCAGGGAATGCTGATAATTTATTATTCTTCTTATTAAGTTAATATCTATATAGTTAATAATAATAATAACAATAATAATAATAATAATAATAACCCCCACACACACATGACGATGTGCAAACACACACACATCTGTGAATGAGTGTCAGGATGTTTCTGTGTTTCCTGACTAACATACTGACTAACACACTCATGAGTCTGTCTGGCTCTCCAGCGCTGTGATGAAAGCATGTGTGTGTTCATACACTCCGTTCAAAAGTTTGGGATCACTTGACTGTGTCCTTGTTTTCCATGAAAACACACTTGAACCCTCCTCTACAGTGGGGAACCACAGGAAAAAACTGAGGACCACTGAATGTACATTTATATTTCAAACACACTCACAGACCCCTGGTATTTTAGTTCTAACACACAGACCCCTGGTACTTTAGTTCTAACACACAGACCCCTGGTATTTTAGTTCTAGCACACTCACTGACCCCTGTTCTTTCAGTTCTAGCACACAGACCCCTGGTATTTTAGTTCTAGCACACAGACCCCTGGTGTTTTAGTTCTAGCACAGAGATCCCTGCTATGTTACTTCTAACACAGAGACCCCTGATATTTTAGTTCTAACACAGAGACCCCTGGTATTTTAGTTCTAACACAGAGACCCCTGATATTTTAGTTCTAGCACAGAGACCCCGGATATTTTAGTTCTAACACAGAGACATTGAGTGTTTGGTGCCATCAGGTTATCAAATAGCAGCATTTAGACAGATTAGCAGATTAGCATTATTGACAAACTTATAGAACTGATTTTATGAACTGATGTTTGTCATTTGTGTACCAAATGAAAGTACACAAAGCCCTGTAACAACTGAACTCTTAAGTTGAAACATGCTGGAGTTCTATTAAGATTAACTGTCTTCTCTTTGGTTATATTAGGATGGACATTAGTTAAGTTATATTATAGGATGAACATGAGTAAAGTGGGTCTCTTACCTGTCAGAGTCTCTGGAGTTGCTCTTCTTCTGGTTGTGCTGCTTGTCTCTAAGAGAGTGACGCTGCGAGGACTGGTGCTGCTGTCTAAATTAGACTTGTTTATCTAAAAAAACAGGAACAGACTAGCTGTCTGATATGCAAATCAACCCAGCCCTCCTTCCACACAGACTTTGCTGTTTTCACAGAATAGGGAAATGATGATTGCTGAAGGTTTATACCTGCTAAATAAAAAAAAGTGCTCAAAATGTTTTAGTGATATTAAACATTTATCACAGAATTGGTGCAGAAATGAATGTGTTTGGGTTTAAATTGCATGGCTGTTCAGCTCAACTCAACTCAAGTTCAACTAGAATCCATGTCTTTATTATCCAACCAGGGGAAATTCATGTGGTCATTGCATGTCTCACAACACACACACACACACACACACACACACACACACACACACACACACACACACACACACACACACACACACACACACACACACACACACACACTGCAAATCCATGAAAATGGCACACAGTCAGAATATATGTCTGAATGGCACATAGTCAGAATAAATGTTTATGTCTACATAAAAGACATTTGTCTGTAAAGGTGCAAGGACCTACCTATGTGAAGTCGTCTCTGCCTCTGTTCTCTCTCCTCTCCTATTAATGCCATTCTCTTTTCCTGCTAAACTGCCACCAGGCAGATCTCACTATCAGTGTTCTCATTCACAGATGTCTGTTTTTACCCAGAGCTGAACTTCCTCCTCTGACATAAATTTACATGTGGGAGTAGAGATGACATCATCAGTGTTCCAGTATGTGCAGGTTACACTAGTAGACCTGCATGCTGAGAGGAACACAGGAATGCTCAAGGTCATTAGAGGTCATTACAGACACACACAGTATACATGTATGTTATATAAATTGTTTGGATGTTATGCACTGGCAATAAAATGAACTATGGTTGAAGGGTGGTCTACTGGTTAGGGGATCAGGCTTGTTACTGAAGGGTGGTCTACTGGTTAGGGGATCAGGCTTGTTACTGAAGGGTGGTCTACTGGTTAGGGGATCAGGCTTGTGGTTGAAGGGTGGTCTACTGGTTAGGGGATCAGGCTTGTGGTTGAAGGGTGGTCTACTGGTTAGGGGATCAGGCTTGTGGTTGAAGGGTGGTCTACTGGTTAGGGGATCAGGCTTGTGGTTGAAGGGCGAGTTCAGTCTCTGACCAACAGCAAAAGCTGGGTGGGAGTAGTGGTTAAACATCACTCTCACCAGTTACATCCATGACCGAGGTGCCAGGCTCTGGCTCAACCCCTATAACTGTTCCCCATGTGCATTCATTACTACTGTGTGTGTGTGTGTGTGTGTGTGTGTGTGTGTGTGTGTGTGTGTGTGTGTGTGTGTGATCACTAATCATGGATAGTGTATATTTATGAACTCTGACTCTTCTGCAGTATTTGCATAGAAACCTGACCTGCATAGAGGCATGTATAGGCATATGTAACCAAATTAAGTGCAAATGCATCAGTACACACACGCCATTCACGTCTCTCTTTGAACACACACACACACACACACACACACACACACACACACACACACACACACATTGATTTCAGCTGTGTCCATGTGGTTAGTTTGTGTCCTCATTTCCCACAGTATGTGTCTCTGACCATGAAATAAACTGAGAATACAATCAGCCACCATGCTGAACAAAGTCATTTTTATTGGCAGTTTTGCATAGTAGCTCATTTGTACATTTTATGTACTGGATAAGATATCCAGCACAGCACCTTGGAGTCGCTGATGTTGTGTGTCATGGTCTACTACAGCAACTGGGCCCCAGGGCAAGAGTGCAGGGCTGTGAGAGAGTGGGGGCAGTGAAGTCTGGAGAGAATGGAGGGCAGTGGGTCAGCAACCTGACAGAGACTGAGAAACTCACCACTGATGGACCAGTGCACCACTGAGGGTGAGTCTGTTTCTGCGCAATGGTGTGTGTGTGTGTGTGTGTGTGTGTGTGTGTGTGTGTGTGTGTGTGTGTGTGTGTGTGTGTGTGAGTGTGTGTGTTTATGTGTGTGTGTGTGTGAGTGTGAAACTCAACTTAATCTGCACCACTGAGGGTGTGTGTGTTTCTACACAATAATATTGTCATGGTCCTGCTTCCTGATACCTTGCCCCCCCCACTGGACTATCAATGAACTGCAAGCTCTGTGTTTTGTTTTCATTCCCCATGTGCTTCTGTTCTGTTGCCTGCCCTGCCCCTTTCTCCTCCCCTGCTCTACACCTGCTCCTCATGATTCTGTTTTCCCCATGATGAGCTTCAGCTGCCCCCTGTTTGTCCTAGTGCTCCTGTTCCCTATATAAACCCCAGTCTTTTCTCTGTCCCTTGTCTGATCATCTGACCTTGTTCCTTGTCTGTTGTAAGTCTGTTTCTAGTCTGCTCACCTACCCGTGAGTTCTGTTTCCGTGTTTTTACCTGCTCTCGTTTCTCGCATCTGCCTCGTGGAATTCTTTTGAGCTTTTTGTTTCTTCCTGAACCTTTTGAGGAAGTTTAGATAACTGTCTTCGTACCTTTTGGATGTTTTTGAGTTTCCTGTTTTTCCCCGAACCCCTGCCCTTTTTGATACCTGTTTTTGGAAACCCTTTGTTGGATTACTTGTGTGTTTTTGCCTTACCGGGATCTCTTGCGTTTTCTCCCACTGCGTACTGTTTTTGTGTAGTTTCTTGCTCTTGCAAAATAAACCGTGCTGATCTGCATTTGGGTTCCTGTTTTGAGTCTTAACGAACTTTACAAATATGTTGAATGTGCTTGTGCAACAAAGGGGGTCATACTGGGGCAACACGTGCTTATTGGGAAGTGTTTTGTGGAACAGGGTTGCTTTTCTCCACTCTTATTCATGAACAGTATTTGTCTGCAATGGTGGGTTTTAAACAGCTTTTCCTTTTGTAACAATTTCCCCAGTCTTGGAGAAAATCTTCTCACAAGGAACAGAGGGAGCTGATGTACACAGTTAGTGCATCACAATCTCATAGATATGGGATTACACCAGCTTGTGTGTCATCCACTACGTCAGTGGGTCCTCTGTCCTTGGAAGGTGAGCATCTTTAAATATCTAACAGACAAAGGGAAATACTTGTGATTTCTGCAAGGAAAAACAGAGGGCATATTATAAGAATAAGGCTATTTACCTCTGGACCTCTGCAATGGCACCAGCTGTTGCATTGAAACCTGTGTGCCTACATGGATGTCAAGCAGGGTCCAGATATTGTCATCTTGTAGAGCAGCTGATACAGACTCTTGTGATGGAGGTGGTGGGGGTGGAATGATGCTGCCACAGTCTCTTGCTAGCCTGTCAACGCTGCCTGTAAACAGGTGGAACTGCTCAACCCCATTTCCTCATACCTGGGATCCACAGGAGTAGCCACACGAAGGGGAGTCTGTTTATCCAGAACTGTAAATTTCTCATTCTCATTCCAGCGGGTGTCGATCTCCTTGATCAGCTTCAGTTGTGGTCTGCTCATCTGTGCCTGGAAATCGCATCTTTTCTTTCGCTCGAGTGCTAAATTTGAAAAGATGCGCTGGATTCCCTCAAGCTCTGGGTTTCATTTAAAGATGGGGGACATGGTGAATATTTAATACATTAGAACAGATGATCATGTTTGCAGCACTGTCAGTCCCCAGGCTGGTGACCTTCCCAGTGATCCTCCACTGTGCCATTAAGGCCATTTTCATACACGCAATATTTGTGTAGCCCTGCTAGATTTAGTTCACTACACGTCGCGCATGCGTGAAAAACTTTCCCTTGCTCCTGCAGCCTGAGCGCCATCATTTTTTTGAATCTGAGGAAACCGACCTTCGATAGTTAGATTTACAAGTATCCAGAGTGATTTTGTTTTTGCATCTGAACTTTTCTTTTTTGCCGTTTGCCAAAGGGACATTTTGCTTTGTTGAACAAGAAGAGCTTCGGTGAGTTGTTTAATCACCTTTGTGAATGGTATGTGAATAGTTAACATTATGGTGAATTGGAGACCACGAAAGTTCATAAAAACTAGTCGAAGCAATTACTTAAGAAAATACACTTTTATTTGTTGAATCTGAGTGGTATTTCCACATTTCCTTTTGTTGTTTTAGTTCAAACCTTGAATGAACCTGACGTAAATGTCCATAGGTAATATGTTCAATTCATACACGTTAGAATTTGTCGACATTTGTAAGTGTGACGTGTATACTCGTACAATTTTCTTGTAAATGATGGGTGTATTGCCAAATTATTTTCTTGTATACTTTCTGATTTAGCCGTGTTGGTTTACTGTAAATTTGTGCTATCTATCAGTTTGCTGCAGCTGAGACGTAGATACTGTTTATGGCAGTATTATGGAGTTACACCTGTTAAGATTTGGATGCTATAGCTATATATATATATATATAATATTAGATAAGAACTCATAGATGAAATGTCTGATTTAATGACTGTTACGCTGTTCCATGTAGATTGATTTTATTATAAGAAATTGTCCACTTGCAAAATAGCCTAAAGTGAACTGACAAACTGGTGAATGATGAATTAGTTAGTGATTATAAGATGTGGTGTGGTGGTGGTCTGTTGGTCTGGAGCAGGTGGTGGGTTAAATCCCATCTTGTCACTTTGTGCAAAGTGTCTTAGATCCCTCAACTAGTTTAAGTTTCCTTCCCCGTGGGCAGATTCTTATTGTGAATTTTAAAAATACTGGGGATGTCAAAACCATCTTTTCGCTCATTGGCCAGCTAAAAACTGATCAGAGGAAACCTTAGTTAATGGAGAGATCCCTGACTAAGCTGAAGCAAAATGTAATATTGAGCGGAAGCACTAGGTGGCGCTAGCTTGGCTATGTCCATGTAGTAACCCTGAGTTACCCCAGGGGGCGCTGATGATGTAGTAACCCTGAGTTACCCCAGGGGGGCACTGTTGATGTAGTAACCCTGAGTTACCCCAGTGGGTGCCGTCCATGTAGTAACCCTGAGTTACCCCAGAGGGATGCTGATGATGTAGTAACCCTGAGTTACCCCAGAGGGATGCTGATGATGTAGTAACCCTGAGTTACCCCAGAGGGATGCTGATGATGTAGTAACCCTGAGTTACCCCAGAGGGATGCTGATGATGTTTTAACCCTGAGTTACCCCAGTAGTTAACTGACTGTAGGTTGCTGTGGGCAAGAGAGTATGTAATATAATGACATGAAAGAAAGCATGTCCAGGTGCTAGTTAACAGATACAGATAGCCCACATTACTATGATGTATCTCTCCATGTGCATCATGTTTATTACTATGCTAGTCTGATGCATTGTTACACAAAGCAGTTGTTTCCCACAAGCAGATTTTGGACTGTCCATCACAAGTTGGATTGTTTAGTTCCATGGTTCAGACGATTAGCAGTAGTAGAAGCATAGTTATGTTGACGTGACGCCGTCTTCATCTTTTTGGGCCTTAAAATGTCAGACTGGGCACCCTATGATGCATCACCCCCACCTACAGCATGAATGAATGATTCACAGTTGGGGTAGAACGATGCAAGTTATGTTTTAAAAACAAAGTCCTATTACCCCACAGAACAACAGTTGATCATCCAGGTGTGTGCATAGAGGGGTATTAGTAGTCATAACGTATTATAAGCCCCATCAGCCAGCATGTAGTTTATAACCAGTCATGAACACTCATAACACCCTTGGATTTATAAGGCATTATAAGCTAGATTTATAGTAATTTATAAATGTTGATATAATGCATCATGAAGCATTATGAGTGTAGTCATAATGCATTTTGAGTAATTATGATGCGCATTATAGTTATGAATGCGCTCATAATGCGCTATAGATATGGTCTTCATAGAAAGTGTTAGCAGTATTTTACAGTGGACTGCTTGGCTTTTTGTCAGATACATGATTTCAGTTGAACATAATGATTGATGATTGTATTGTGTGCTTGCAGTTCTATTTTTGTTGTGGTGGAAACACCTCGGGTAGAAAAGGTGAAAGTAGTCATGCCCTTGTTCTGTATTATAAATGAAATCTTTTCACACACAAATGTCTACACAGAAATGTCATTAGTCATATAGTGTTCATTACTAGGCGTGGAATATATCCCCACAGATATGGGAGTTCCTCTTCATTCAACACTTTTATGCAAACATCAGTGATGTGTGTTTGTGTGAGATGAGATGAAAGGTTTCCTCTTGTCCTCCATATTTGTGCAGGTTCCTGAAAAGTGCTGCTGCTGAGGAAGCCTGTGCTGCTGTGGCTTCAGCTGTGGGTTCAAACCCCTTAATCATGACTCAGCTGGATCTGAGTGGACTCATACCAGGAGCCTTGGGAGTGACTCAGCTGTGTGCTTTACTGGAGGATCCCCACTGCAGACTAAACACTTTACGGTCAGTAGATGCTGTTGGGTCACTGCTGAGGTGAAGGGTCACCTAGTGGCCAACATTTGAATAAGCAGTGACCCAGGTCCCAGCAGCAGAAACCCAAAAGAGTTAATCCAAAAATATGCTGACAAACACTCAATAAGAAATAACAGAATTAAGAGAAAATTAAATAAGAAATAACTTAATTAAATAAAATACACTCAAATCCACTCAGTTCAGCCTCTGTAATCTTTCCTCACACAAGCAGTCATGCCCATCCAGTCAGCAGGCCACGGTGGTCATAAAACCAACAGGGGTAGTTACAGCAGTCTAGGCAGCAG
>JAIFZK010000041.1:1015000-1030658 GCA_027481765.1 Tenualosa thibaudeaui
TCATATTATTTCCAATATTGAAAATAACGTCTGTTTCTATCAGGGAGTTTTTTCCTGAGATAAAGTTTTATGTTTTGCTGGCTTAATGGTTGTGGCTGCAAGGCTTCATACACAGTAATTTTGTTAAAATTGTGTCAACAATTTTTGTGTGGGTGTTGATTGATAGGCACCATTTTTCATTCCAACAGTGTGTGTGTGTGTGTATCAGATTCTACAAGGCCTTATGATCTGCCATCTTCTTGACCCAAACCTTTCCTAAGTATAGAGTGGTACTCTGGCTGAATGTTAATGTGTAATGGCACATTTCCTCCTGTAAACACCCCCTCACACTGTTTACATGTGTGCATTACACTCTTGTTCTGTGCTGCATCATTAGTTAGGTCTTTCAGTGACAATGTGGAAGTTAGTGCAGTGTGTGACATCCATTGTATCTTATGCTGTAATATGCTGATTTAATTTTCACACACACACAATAAATAAGGAAATGGCACAGACTCAGCAAACCTTAAAGTTGAGCCTGCTCATTTTGAAAGCAAAATTCTGCATTGTATTGGTGGTTGTGTTCTAACTAAAAGCACACACTGATGTGACAAGTAGTGTTGTGTTATTTGAAGAAAAGAAGCTTTTGCTGTTGTAGCCTATAGCTCTGACTGTAGCCTAACAAAGCAAGTGGGAAACATGTACTGACAACCACCAAGCTGATCAAATTCAGTTTTATTACAAGTTGACAGTAGATTTCAGGTTCTGGAAAAAAATATCACTCATGAAAAATACAAATAGTCAACCAATAGTGAGCAGCAAGCAATCAGCATAGAAATCAGCATAGAAGTCTTTTGTCAAACACCACCCATAAAAGTACATTATTAAACTCTTAAACTAAGATTACAGGATTAAACTACATCTTATTTTTTTATGAAAATTACAATATTAAACTATTAGACCAAAATTACATAATTAAACTATACCTTCATTCTCTATAAAATGACAAACTATTAGACCAAAATTACATTAATAAACTATTTTATGATGATGTTTAAACTTTGATTTTTATATAGCAAAAGGAAATGACTTGTGAGTTTTAGATACAGAAATCACAAGCAGTAAATCACAACAGTTGTGTAGTGACTAAATGAGTTCTGAGCCTGAATGGGAGCTTTAGGACCCTGAGGAGTTTCTCCAGCACTGCTCTGGACTTAGGATGATCCACACTTACAGATCTGTAAGAGGATACACACACACACACACACACACACACACAGACACACAGCACCATGTAAAAGTTCGCCTTTAATCCAGGACTCCATTCTCTAAAGATGTCACACACACACACACACACACACACACACTAGTGAAGGCCCCTTTATTCCAGGACTGTCCAAGATTTAGAATCCTCAGGCACACCCAAAAACACACACACACACAGATGTCCATATTGACCAGAAACACACTCACCCTCAATGGTGCAGATGAAGTTGAGTTTCTCAGTCGCACGCACGCACACACACACACTAACACACAGATGTCCATATTGAGCAGAAACACACTCACCCTTAGTGGTGCAGATGAAGTTGAGTTTCTCAGTCTCTGGCAGGTTGCTGACCCACTTCCCTCCATCTTCTCCAGACTTCACTGCCCCAACTCTTTCTGCACAGTTCTGCACTTGATCTTGATCTGGGGCCCAGTTCCTGTAGCAGAGAGTCTCTCCATAGACCCAGAACCAGCCCACACCACAGGTGTAGCGCAGGCCCAACCACACATGAGCAGTGGAGGCTCCTTTAGCCAGATGCTGAACCCGGCGCTGGATCTGCTCAGAGCGCACAGATACCAGGTCAAAAAAGTTTTCTTGGCAGTACTGCAGTGCCTCATTCCAGGTCTTATTCTCATGGATCAGAACCAGTTTGTCTGGAACGAGAATAAAGAGATACAGTACTTACTTAATGCGTTTACATCCACTTAAGTATCCCAAATATGATCGGGAAATTGGGTATCCTGGCTTTGCAGTTGTGCATATAAACACCTTTTCCCGAATTCAGTTTTCCAAACAAGTAGCTTCTATTTTTGTTCTGTGTTTTTGTTCTGTGTAGGTTCTATTTTTGTTCTGTGGTGTAGGTCATTTTGGACAAAAGCATGCATACCCTGGTCATGAAACAGTGAAGCTTGAATGCTCTTCATCAATCAATCATGCTCACAAGCGTATGGGTACAACACTTAGGAAACTAAATGCTTAGAGTTAATTAGGGAGCAAAGGACATGGGAAGCTGACTGCTAATAAATATAAAGTTTTGCAAAAAATAAAACATGCAATACATATTAATATGCCAATAAGCATGTTCACACAGTGAGTTAAAATGTATGATTTATTTAATATATTATAAACATGCTGCAAATGCAGAACTGCACATGTGTAAATATTATTAGCCAACTTCTGTACAATCGTATGCATTTCTCTGAGTTTGCTACTAACCTGAGTTTCACTGTTACCATGTAAATCACTCTTTTGTCCATAAACATTGTCATACAAACCAAAATAAAACTGGCAGGTAGAGTAAAAGTGCAGCATGAACACATGAAAACTGTTGCACCTGCTTGCCAAGGGAGCATCAGACCACACTCACTACTGGAGGCATGTCAGCCCCTGTCCCTAAACACTTCATCTGCCTCAAATTTGTTTCAGATGACACTCAATGTGACCCTCCCGTGAAAGTGGCAGTGTGAAGGGCAAGGGTCTCGGGGCTAATTTTAGAACTCTGTCATCTCTCGTGAGACAGCAGACCCACTCAATCTACCATCTCTACTGGGATGGGATAACAGACCCACTCAATCTACCGTCTCTACTGGGATAACAGACACACTCAATCTACCATCTCTACTGGGATAACAGACACACTCAATCTACCATATCTAGACCATCAGCACATCTGCTCATGATCATACTGTTGTTTGGGACTGAATTCCCATCAAGCAGAAAAAAGGAAGAGTGACTTACCTGTATAGCAGATGAAGTTTATTTTATGTTGGCAGCCTAGATCATTCCACATGCCATTTGATTTAGAAATTTCAGTGCAGAACGTCCCACTTCCATAATTGGGTTCTCCAGTGTTCCAGTGACGGAATGATGAGTTGCTGCCATCTGACCAATTCCAGGCATCTCTGAACAGACCAATCCAGACATCTGTAGGTCCACTAACATTGTGTATCTGGTCATTCTCTGTCTGATTCCTCACACTGGCCAGGTCTGTGTGATTCTTTCTGCAGTATCTCTGAGCTTCTGTCCAGGTCTTCCCATCATTAACCAGCACATAGGGACGAGTGGAGTTTCTCCCTGTGGTAATGCAGTTGTCATGGGTAACTGAGAATCAGCACAGCTTTACAGTCTGAACTAGTGTGAGTGTAGAATCAGCACAGCTTTACAGTCTGAACTAGTGTGAGTGTAGAATCAGCACAGCTTTACAGTCTGAACTAGTGTGAGTGTAGAATCAGCACAGCTTTACAGTCTGAACTAGTGTGAGTGTAGAATCACCACAGCTTTACAGTCTGAACTAGTGTGTGTGTAGAATCAGCACAGCTTTACAATCCTAACTGGTGTCAGTGGAACAAATGGTTTAGTTGCCCAGTCTGGCTGCTTGTATTCATGAGTGAGTCTGAACTAATGTGAGTGTGCATGAGGTCATAATAAACAGATTTGTAGATCTGCACAGTTTAGATGCTTGTATTGCAGTGCTGAGTGAGTTTTCTTACCATCATAGCAGATGAAGGGGTGGCTGATACTGCATCTGTCATCCTGCCATTTTCCATTTCCCTTCATAGTCACACATTGATCATCTCTATGTTCTTGAGGTCGGCCTGGAGCCCAGTTCCTGAACTCTGCTTCATTCTCTTTGTAGAAATCCCTGTCAGCCAGAGACCACTGCCACCTAGGACTGCTTCCATTCCTCAGTCCAATCCAAGCATTTCCATCTGCTTTCTGGATCAGTCTCTTCACCTCCTCCATCTCTGTCATGTTATCTATGGTGGCGAGGTCAGTGAAATTCTCTCTGCAGTACTGCTGAGCTTCTGTCCAGTTCTTCAGTTCCTTCACCACATGGAACTGACGTGGCACAGAGGAGGAGAGACTGCACAGAGCTGAGAGGAGAAAACACACACACACACACACACACACACATACATGACTACACACAGATCCACACACTGGATATGCACATACACACTCCCAGAGATCTTGATCTGCCCATTATCACAAATGTATATCTGCTTAAACGATTAGACAGTATGCACGCACACACACACACACACACACACACACACACACACACACACACACACACACACACACACACACACACACACACACACACACACACACACACACACACACACACACACACACACACACTTACTTGATGACAGCAGTGTGGTAATGAGCAGTAGAATCATGACTGAGGGCCTGAAGAGAGAAGATCAATGCTGAACACAGTGCTGGAAGTCTTACACACACACACACACACACACACACACACACACACACACACACACACACACACACACACACACACACACACACACACATACACATACACACACACATACACATACATACATACACACACACATACACATACATACATATGCACACACACACACACACACACACATACACATACATACATATGCACACACACACACACACACACACATACACATACACACACACATACACATACATACATACACGAACACACACACACACACACACACAGCAGCTGGAGTTACTGATGTGTGTGTGTGTGTGTTTATTTGTTTGAGTGTGTTTGTGAGATTGAGTGAGTGAGTGAGTGAGAGAGAGAGAAAGAGAGAGAGAGAGAGAGGGAGATCATTTAGAGCTGCTGGAGTCACTAGTGGAAAACAACAAGGAGAAGAAAACACAACGCCTGGAGTGGAGAGAGAGAGAGAGAGAGAGAGAGAGAGAGAGATCCGAGAGTTCCGAGTGCCACAACTAAAAATGAGCTTGCAAATAAATTCAAACATTAGGCCACAAATGACCAGAACTTAAGAAAACAATTGGAGTAATTTTTATAAAAGCAAGGAGAAGATCTTGTCTATGGATACACGTCAGAAACTGAAGAAAAAGCCATAAACAATTAAATCAAGCTTGGACTATTTTGGAGAATAATACTAGTGGACAGCAAGCCCAACAGCAGAGGTTAGCAAATCCACAATAAGAATGAGAAGAATCTCTACCTAAAGACATTTCAGCAACAAACAGAAAGGTAGGCCCTGTAGACATCTCTACCTGAAAGTCACTTGAAAAATAAGGACCAAACAGCAAAATACAGACACTTAAATAGTGAAACCAGACTCTTTAATATCAGTCTGATATTAACTAACTAGCTGACTAGCTACAAAGATTCCTCTCCGGCAGCAGAGATGTTGGAAATATTTTGGTTACATTGGTTACCATGGCAACTTAGCTAGAGCAAAGAGGTGGAGTTTCCCACCAGTTGCAAAACTGCAAGAGCAGAAAAGAAGTACAGGGAGAAACTTCTTACAGAAAACACTGACATTCTTTATGTGACTACATCTCAGAAAATAAAAAACAACTTGATCTTCCACACTGACTTTATTCCTGAATGGAAAAAATCATATGCAGAAAACACACATTCACAGTAAGAGAAGGTGTTGGCCGTAGTGGAAGGATCATTATATATAGTGATGACAGCCTAGACAGACAACGCTGTTCTCACTGTAACACACTACACAAAAGGGACATTTCTACTACAAGGTAATGAGGTCAGTCTGATATCTTTTGAGGAAATGTTTGCCCAGATGAAAGCAGAGGTTACTAAGGAGAAAGGATGTGCTGCTGTAGAGCAGGAGAGCTCAGACCCTCCACCACTCACAGCAGCCCCTCCCGCTCCCTTCACACACGCGGGCCCCCCTGCCTACAGCAGCCCCTCCCCCTCCCGCTCCCCCTTCTCAGGACAGGCAGCTAAGAGAGACCCTGGCTCTGCTGGAGCTGGACTTTACTGAGTTCAGGGTGCAGACACAGGCCAAACTCCAACAAACTGCAGCAATATAATCCAGCAACTCCAAGAGGAGGTCCAGCAACTGAGAGCTGAAATCAGTACAATCACCTCTGCCTTCAGGAGTGCCTTAAAAGAGGTTCAGGATGAAAGGAAAGACCTCCGGCAACAAGTACCTAACCTGGGAAAGCAGAAAACAGAGAGATCTGCTTTGCCACCTGGACAACCATCAAGCCAATAAACCGCTTCCCTGCTGCCCTCATACAGATTACCATGATAGGCCCCCTGACACAGGCATGTCAGTTAAGAAAGCAACAGATGAGGACAATCCAGTGGACAAACTATCCCCAGGCAGACCTGCACTGTCCAAGACAGCGTCTCCTCCTCAAAACCAGCCACCTGACACACAAACCCCACACAGCCAGCCACCTGATGGACCAACCACACTGAGCCAAACAGCATATAACTGACCAAAGGTAGTCCCAAGGGATACAATGAAATTATAATCCCATCACTTAAACACAATAGCATGTCATGGCAGAGATTCTGGAAGAAGTTTGGTGTGGTACAAAGAAAAGCTCACTAACCACATTTCACTTACCCAATTTGGAAAATCACACTGTTGGCTAAAACTCAAAAAGAGTATTGGAATATCAGTAAGTGATATATACTTATGTGCCATATATATCCCCCCAATAGAATCCCCCTACTATGAGGAAGAATACATGAGCAGCCTCTACACAGATATCAGCCATTTCCAGGCCCAGGGGAATGTGCTGCTGTGTGGGGACCTAAACACCAGGACTGGGTGTGAAATTGAAAATCATGTGTTTGGCCAAAATCACCTGTACCTCTCACCAAACTTACCCCAGAGAAACTGCCTTCACTCTACTGTAAAGAAAAATGGAAAAGAGTTAGTGCACCTCTGTTGTATCGGTTTGTATGTGCTTAATGGTAGGATAAGAGGGGACTCTTTAGGGAGGTTCATGTGTTGTTCAGCCCTTGGAGCTAGTGTAGTTGACTATGCAATTACTGACATGGACCCCAACATTCACTGTCAGACAGCAAACTCCAATATCTGGTCATAACCAGACTAACATCTTTTTCAAAATTATACAGCAGCCTCAAATTGAACAAGCTATTCAAGACCAACAAACCATATAAATGGACTCAGGATAGTCCTGCAAAATTTCTAAATGCCCTGTAATTCTCCCAAATAAAAAAAATGATGGAACACTCCAATTGAAAACCTTTGAAGTCAGTGAAGCTGGTGAGAACAAAGCCACCAATGAATTAAACATGATATTCCAGAAAGCAGCAAATGCAACTGGTATGAAAAAATCAAGCAAACACAAAACTGAAGAAGTTTGATGAAGAATGTAAAGAACCAAAAACACCACCAGCCTGAAAATGCACATTTCAGAAAGAGCTATCTTGAAACACTGAAAAATTACAAATGGCTGCTGAGAAAGAAAAAAAAAGAGACACCAACACAACTCTCAACTAAATTGAACAATATATAAAGAACAATCAGTTCTGGGAGATGTGGAAGAGTTTACACAGAATTTACCAATCCAAAATGGTGAAATTTGGAAAACACACTTTGAAAATCTGTATAAAGACATTCGACCTGAAGAATTACAATCCAGTTATGAAACAATCCAACAAAAATTACTGTCCCTTAAAAACATAATGAAAGATAACCCAAATCCTCTTGACTTCCCAATTACTCTATTTGAACTTGAATTGAAAATAAAAAAAAACTAAAAACAAAGAGATCTTGGGGCCCTGATAATATTAGAGGGGAAATGATTAAAAACAGCATCCCTGAACTGCAAAGGGCCATACTCAAACTGTTCAACCTCACCCTATTTTCAGGCTGTTTTCCTGACATCTGGAGCCAAGGGTACATTACACCCATACACCCATACTGTCAGAACTGGGCCCTGACAGTAAACTTAAAAAAGACAAACATTATGACATTTCAAAAGAAACCCAGATGTCAGGATCTCAGATACCGTTTCAATCTAGGTAGCACTGCCCTAGACCACCCAATGCAGTACACTTACCTTGGCTTGACCATGACTGCATCAGGAAGCTTCAGCATGGCAGTGAATGCTCTAAAAGAAAAAGCTTGCAGAGCTCTATATGTAGTAAAAAGAAATCTCTGGAATATAAACATACCAATTAGGATTTGGTGCAAAATATTTCACTGTGTAACTCAGCCTATTGTGCTGTATGGAAGTGAGATATGGGGTCCACTCAGCGATCGCAGACACACTAGATGGGATAAACATCCTATAGAAGCCCTACATGCAGAATTCTGCCAATTGATCTTGAAAATTCCAAAGAAAACACCAACCAATGCATGTAGAGCAGAACTGGGTAGATTTCCATTGGCATCAACATACAAAAGACAGCTCTAAAATTTTGGATGTATCTTTAAACTAGTCCCACAGACACTGCATTTCATGCAGTGAAAGATCTGAATCCTGAAACGAGTCAGCTTGTACTGAGACTAACAAACCCCTACCTTACACATACTAACAACTTCTCTCAGACAAGCACTGCTTTCAGACTAATAAAATTGTCCAAACATCTAAAGAAAAATATCTGGAACATTGGCAAAATGAAACAAAAACCCAAAGCAAATTAGAATGTTATAGAACAATCAAATCTAATTACGAATTGGAGGAATATCTCTTTACTGTCAGAGATATAAAGCAGAGACAGATCCTGACTAAATACAGACTCAGTGACCACAACCTCACCATAGAAAAAGGCAGAAGAAGGCAATCATGGCTGCCAAGAGAACAAAGGATATGTAGTCACTGTACGACAGGTGAGGTCGAGACAGAGGTGCACTTTCTTCTTCAATGTGAGAAATATTCAATTAAAAAGGACACATAGATTCATAATCTCACAATAGATTCACACACCTAATCCCAGGATTCCAAGATCTATGTGAACAGGAAGGACAGCAAGGACAGACTGCAGCTCTCGCTGCCAAATATGTCACTGAATGCCATAAGGTAAGGGACAGTGGATAGACACCACCAACACATATCTACACCAATCCACACCTTTTCAGAACACACCACACCCACACACTGACACATCATCATTCATCATTCATCCACACACAGACCTCATACATGCACAAACACACACACATACACGCACACACACACAGTATACATGTATGTTCATCATAATATATTGTTTGGATGTTATGCTCTGGCAATAAAATGAACTATTTGTCGTGCCAATAAAGCTCACTTGAATTGAATTGAATTTAATTGAACTGAATTGAGAGAGAGAAAGAGAGCAACAAAATAAAATGAGCTCTAGTCATAAAGGGCAAGTCTGTCCATTATTGAAAAGAAGATCTCATCATGAAATTAAACAGACTGAAATAAAACAGACTGAATTTGTTTGTAGGATCATCAGTCATCAGACATGGGGGATTATTCAGGCAAAAAAGAGCAACATTCTGAGACCCTGGTGGGAAATGCAACCAAGTTTCCTTGTCCTCATCAGTTAGTGTTGACTGCTGTTTCACTATTTGGTCAATCTTGTACCTTATAGTCTCATTGTTATTCCTACTTGGTAACCTTGAACAACAGGGCTATGGGTTGACTGAGTCAGGGCTACAACAGGGCTATGGGTTGACTGAGTCAGGACTACAACAGGGCTATGGGTTGACTGAGTCAGGGCTACAACAGGGCTATGGGTTGACTGAGTCAGGGCTACAACAGGGCTATGGGTTGACTGAGTCAGGTCTATTGCTACTGTGTTATGTGTTCTTTCACACATGCCACTACTTTGTTGTGTTCTGTGAGTGTGTGTATGTGAGTGGTTCAGTACCATTTTGTGTTGCAGTTATATTTGCCTAACACAAGGGGGAGCTATCACACATAATTGCCAAGAGCTGTATTTTCAGGATCCCATAGTTTTTGTGTTGCAGTTAAGTAATTTGGACACAAGAGGGTGCTGTGGCTTCTATAATTCCCATACATATGTCGTTCAGTGAATGCTGACAATTTCTCTGTTACTTCCTACGTTCATCCTGTGTGTGTGTGTGTGCGTGTATCTGTGTATGTGTATGTGTGTGTGTATGTAGTTGGGTACTCTTTAAAAAGCTTTTAAATGTCTGACAAAACTGATAGTAGTAAAAAAAATAGTAGTAAAAATAAAATAAGCAAACACACACATGACGATGTGCAAACACACTCACAGCTGTGTTGTGAATGAGTGTCAGTATGTTTCTGTGTTTCCTGACTAACATACTGACTAACACACTCATGAGTCTGTCTGGCTCTCCAGCGCTGTGATGAAAGCATGTGTGTGTTCATACACTCCGTTCAAAAGTTTGGGATCACTTGACTGTGTCCTTGTTTTCCATGGAAACACACTTGAACCCTCCTCTACAGTGGGGAACCACAGGAAAAAACTGAGGACCACTGAATGCACATTTATATTTCAAACACACTCACAGACCCCTGGTACTTTAGTTCTAACACACAGACCCCTGGTACTTTAGTTCTAGCACAGAGACCCCTGGTATTTTAGTTCTAGAACACAGACCCCTGGTATTTTAGTTCTAGCACAGAGACCCCTGTTATTTTAGTTCCAGCACCCAGACCCCTGGCATTAGTTCTAACACAGAGACCCCTGATATTTTAGTTCTATCACAGAGACCCCTGATATTTTAGTTCTAGCACAGAGACCCCTGATATTTTAGTTCTAACACAGAGACCCCTGATATTTTAGTTCTAACACAGAGATCCCTGATATTTTAGTTCTAGCACAGAGACCCCTGATATTTTAGGTCTAGCACAGAGACCCCTGGCATTTTAGTTCTAACACACAGACCCCTGATATTTTAGTTCTAACACACAGACCCCTGATATTTTAGTTCTAACACAGAGACCCCTGATATTTTAGTTCTAGCACAGAGACATTGAGTGTTTGCTGCCATCAGGTTATCAAATAGCAGCATTTAGACAGATTAGCAGATTAGCATTTTTGACAAAACTTATAGAAATGATTTTATGAACTGATGTTTGTAATTTTTGTACCAAATGAAAGTACACAAAGCCCTGTAACAACTGAACTCTTAAGTTGAAACATGCTGGAGTTCTATTAAGATTAACTGTCTTCTCTTTGGTTATATTAGGATGGACATTAGTTAAGTTGGTTTTCCCTTTGGTTATATTATGGGATTAACATGAGTAAAGTGGGTCTCTTACCTGTCAGAGTCTCTGGAGTTGCTCTTCTTCTGGCTGCGCTGGTTGTCTCTAAGAGAGTGACGCTGCGAGGACTGGTGCTGCTGTTTAAATTAGACTTGTTTATCTAAACAAACACACAGAGACAGACTAGCTGTCTGATAAGCAAATCAACCCAGCCCTCCTTCCACACAGACTTTGCTGTTTTCACAGAATAGGGAAATGATGATTGCTGAAGGTTTATACCTGCAAAATAAAAAAAAGTGCTCAAAATGTTTGAGATATTAAACATTTAGTGCAGAATTGGTGCAGAAATGAATGTGTTTGTGTATAAATTGCATGACTGTTCAGCTCAACTGAGATCTCACTATCAGTGTTCTCATTCACAGATGGCTGTTTTTACCCAGAGCTGAATTTCCTCCTCTGACATAAATTTACATGTGGGAGCGGAGATGACATCATCAGTGTTCCAGTATGTGCAGGTTACACTAGTAGACCTGCATGCTGAGAGGAACACAGGGATGCTCAAGGTCATTAGAGGTCATTACAGATCCTGAGAGATCATGAGGATTGATGGGTGACTGAACGGTGGTCTACTGGTTAGGGGATCAGGCTTGTTACTGAAGGGTGGTCTACTGGTTAGGGGATCAGGCTTGTGGTTGAAGGGTGGTCTACTGGTTAGGGGATCAGGCTTGTGGTTGAAGGGTGGTCTACTGGTTAGGGGATCAGGCTTGTGGTTGAAGGGTGGTCTACTGGTTAGGGGATCAGGCTTGTTACTGAAGGGTGGTCTACTGGTTAGGGGATCAGGCTTGTGGTTGAAGGGTGGTCTACTGGTTAGGGGATCAGGCTTGTTACTGAAGGGTGGTCTACTGGTTAGGGGATCAGGCTTGTTACTGAAGGGTGGTCTACTGGTTAGGGGATCAGGCTTGTGGTTGAAGGGTGGTCTACTGGTTAGGGGATCAGGCTTGTGGTTGAAGGGTGGTCTACTGGTTAGGGGATCAGGCTTGTGGTTGAAGGGTGGTCTACTGGTTAGGGGATCAGGCTTGTGGTTGAAGGGTGAGTTCAGTCTCTGACCAACAGCAAAAGCTGGGTGGGAGTAGTGGTTAAACATCACTCTCACCAGTTACATCCATGACCGAGGTGCCCTTGAACAAGCCTCAACTGTTCCCCATGTAAATTCATTACTACTGTGTGTGTGTGTGTGTGTGTGTGTGTGTGTGTGTGTGTGTGATCACTAATCATGGATAGTGTATATTTATGAACTCTGTCTCTTCTGCAGTATTTCCATAGAAACCTGACCTGCATAGAGGCAGGTTTGTCAACAGCAAAACAAGGACAAAATATGTAACCAAATTAAGTGCAAATGCATCAGAACACACACACACCATTCACGTCTCTCACGTCTCTCTGGGAATTGTGTTTGAATGTGTTTTGTGTGTGCAGGAGCGCCACAGCACACACGCACACGCACACGCACACACACACACACACACACACACATTGATTTACTTCAGCTGTGTCCATGTGGTTTGTGTCTCCTGAATTCCCACAGCATGTGTCTCTGACCATGAAATAAACTGAGAATACAATCAGCCACCATGCTGAAAAGTCATTTTTATTGGCAGTTTTGCATAGTAGCTCATTTGTACATTTTATGTACTGGATAAGATATCCAGCACAGGACCTTGGAGTCACTGATGTTGTATGTCATGGTCTACTACAGCAACTGGGCCCCAGGGCAAGAGTAGAGGGCTGCCAGAGAGTGGGGGCAGTAAAATCTGGAGAGAATGGAGGGCTGTGGGTCAGCAACCTGACAGAGTCTGAGAAACTCAACGTCATCTGCACCACTGAGGGTGAGTCTGTTTCTGCAATATGAGTGTGAAACAAAAAATCTAATGAATAATAATAGATAGAAATAAAAATCACACCCAAAAATATAAAATAAATTCAAATCAAACCCAAAATCATAAAATAAATTGCATATTTTAATCACCCCAAATAAATGTAAATTAAATTAAATAGCCACAAAATATTCCTCAGCCACCACTGGAACAAAGTCAGCCTGCTGGACACGCGCTATTCTGGCCTTGTAAACACGCTTCACAGCGCAACAGGACAATTTGACAATCAAAATAAGGATTAAAACACCCAAAACAATCAGAACCAGAATTTGGAAAATTTGGGACAAAATAACACCCTCCAAGAAGAGATCAATTCATTAAACATTCATTAAGCAACCAGGGCTTAGGTTGAACTTTCAGCAGTGAGACATGTTTGTAAATATCAGACGCAACATGATCAACTTTTTGATCAACACAATATCTAAGGCCAAATGATTTTGAAGTCATCCTTACACTTATCCTTTGACTTCATTGTTTAGTTCCCTAATGGCTCTAGCAGAGTCATTAGCAACTCCTTCCTCAACTGCAGCCAAATCTCTAATTTCATCAAGGGCAACAGTCATGTCATACGTTGGAATTACGGCTGAAAAGAATCTCTGAGTCGGGCTAGCTATTACAAGATGTTTACCAAACGTATCACGCTTAACCCTACGGTTAGCCATTAACACTTTAGGGCCTTTAGCCCTCTTTAGGGGGCTGCTCCAAAAACACGTTTGTAGTTTGTAGAGTTTTTTGTCTTAGAAACATATGAGTAACACCACTGGAAAGCTTCAGTCTTCTAGTTTTCAAATATGTAGATTTTAAAATAAACATGTATCGAATGCGCTTTGTAAAAAGAATAAATAGAAATGTTATATGTTTTTCACAAGTTCAGGCAGTAGCAGCCCGTTTCTAACACTCTCCTCAGCTATTCAGATGGTAAACACCGGGGCAATCAGTGGCGTCATTGGGTCATTGTTTTGCGGCAAAGGTGAGAACACGCCCAATTTCACCAGTGTATACAAACCCGCATGGGAGAGGTATGTTTTGGTTCTGTGCAACACTGGTAGGTTGAGCACTGAGCAAGGATGTCCAGCAAGATGATGTTGAAATGTGCTTTGAACTTTGTGTTGATCCCATGCAGGACATTTCTGATGAGTGAGTAGCTATATATTTTACTACTTGTTGTTGTCATGATTCGGTTAGCTTATAGGGAGAATGTAGCCATTGTGTGTTGCTAAGTGACTTTGTTAGCCTACTTCATTAGCCTGTGCTCCGTGCCAAACTACACTTCGGTAGTAGTATGAAGGTGTTTCACTAGACAGATGATCATATTGCTGAAATCCATGGCACGCTGTACTTCTAGACATTTAGTTGCATTTACAGTCAACATGCAATGCATAGCCACAGGTGTTTGCCAAGTTTATTAGCGTACTGTATTACCTTGTGCTCCGTGCACAAGGTCTGTCCATGGGATTGTAAAAGACAGACATATTATCCATTACTTCAACTCTGTGGAAGTGTGATACATGCAACGTCTACCTTTGCCTTCAGCAAGACAGAAACTGTTTTATTGCTTGGCATCCTAGATGAGAAGCTCTTTTCACAGCTCAATCTAAGCTCTTTTGCATAGCTCTGGGGCAATGTAACAGTTCCCTGGCAGTTCTACTGTTCTAACAGCAGGTACTACATAACAGGTTTCTTGCCAATAGAGTGGAAGAAATGAATAAGCATACTTGCCACAAACAAACATCGTACCATTCATTGCAACACTAGCATCAGATGTTACATTCCCTGCCTTCTGACTAGGTAATATCATTCTAGGGGGCAAAGGCAAAACTTCCACTCCTCCAGACCAAGTAATGGTTACATTAGGACTCCCTACCTTCACATAATAATCACACACACTAATACCCATCATAATACCACCTCCTCCATTAACCCAACATAGTAACCCCTTAGGAGCTAGACTCAGCTTGACCTTTTCCGGTCGACCACTTCCAGTTTTCAGGGAAAAGAAAGTAACATTAGGGTTAAACCAGGCACTATCCACAGTATTATAAGCAGTGGCATATTCACTCAAAGTAAAAGGGATGGCCAAATAGGGGTAAGTCTCGGCAGCTGATGGCATCAAACCACACACCCAACATTCTTGTTCACCTTTGGCTTTAGCATATCCATGGGCAGTTTTCAGAAACACATTGTCTTCATGCACTTCATGGTAGCTATCATAAATGCAGATAAACCCACTAAATGCACACAAGACAATCATTAAAACAGTTGTCAGGTTGGGCATCATATTTGAAGTTTGGCACAGGGTGTGGCGTTGAACTTCTCCGAGGGTAGTGGCAACAGGTTTTACAGTCCATTCAGTGATTAACAGTCCCAAAAGGATTCTCTTAGGAGGTTCTGCACACAGACTAACAAACACACAGAACAAACACAGCAGTATCAGATGGGAAAGATAGTTTTGATACATAAAACATTAAAAAGATTCTAATCTATGGGTAGCAGCAGTTGATTTGTCAGC
>JAIFZK010000101.1:0-10000 GCA_027481765.1 Tenualosa thibaudeaui
TCTGTCTTTTGCTTTTTAGTCTCGCCTTCTGATTTTATTTCTCTTTCTATCAGTCTATCAGTTTAGTCTCTCTTTCTCTCCTTCTGATTTTATTTCTCTTTCTATCAGTCTATCAGTTTAGTCTCTTTCTCTCCTTCTGATTTTATTTCTCTTTCTATCAGTGAGTCTTCTTTCTCTCCATTTCTCTTTCTATCAGTCCTGTCTTTCTTCTTTCCGTACTCTTTCACTTCCACTTTCATCTGCTCTCTTTCTCTCTCTCACACACACACACACACACACACACTTATACACACATACACACACTCTAACTCTCTCTCGTGTCCTTATCCATTGCTATGTCCAAAATGACATAGTGTGAGTGTGTGTGTTTGTGTGACTGTATGCAGTAGTGTCAGTGATTGTGTGTTTGTGTGACGGTATGCAGTAGCGTCAGTGAGTGAGTGTGTGTGTATGCAGTAGTGTCAGTGAGTGTGTGTGTGTGTCTGTGTGTATATGCAGTAGCATCAGTGAGTGTGTTTTTGCTCTCTCTGTTTGTTTTTTCTGCTGCTGACCTGCTGAGTTACAGGTGTCCAATGATGACAAGTCATTACACACACGCAAACACAGACACACACGCATCTCTCTGACCCAGCAACTAGTGCCAAGTCAGAGAGGGGAGAGAGAGAGAAAGAAAGAATAATAACAAATAGACAACAGATGGGTCACCATAGTTACATCTAGCGATTATCACCACTCTCATCATCGGCTGCAGTTTCATTTTTTTTTTTAGCCAGGTTCCTCAACCCCTACACCAGCACCCCCCACCCCCCCACCCCCCCCCAACACACACACACACACCACACACACACACACACACACACCATGCCCTTCTCTCTCTGTTTTCAGTTCTGCTCCTGTTCTAAATTCAGTCCAGCCAAACAGGTCACTTTTAATTGGAGCTACTCAATTGAAATTGTCACTTCGATTCTGCTGTGGCAGACGGGCATTGAGGGGGCAGGCGGGCATTGAGGGGGCAGACGGGCACTTGTAAATGGGGTCCTTGTCATGCTGTGTTTTGACCTGACGCTTGTTACTGAATCATGCTTGTGGTGTACAGCGGCACTTCTGCTCCTCAGCACAGGCGGGTGGACATGCACACACACACACACACACACACACACACATCAAAACCTCAACACAGGCGGGATGAAATGCACACACACACAGGAGTGCAGAGGAGCCCGACACACACACACACCCACACTCTGCTCCTCAGCACAGGCGGGTGGACATGCACACACACACACACCCACACACACCTCTGCTCCTCAGCACAGGCGGGTGGACATGCACACACACACATGTGTGTGCATAGGAGACCTACACACACACACACACACACACACACCTCGGCTCCTCAGCACAGGCGGGTGGACATGCATACACACACACACATGTGTGCATAGGAGACCTACACACACACACACACACACACACACACACACACCTCTGCTCCTCAGCACAGGCGGGTGGACAAACACACACACACATGTGTGTGCATAGGAAGACCTACACACACACCCACACACACACACACACACACACACACCTCTGCTCCTCAGCACAGGCGGGTGGACATGCACACACACACACACATGTGTGCATAGGAGACCTACACACACACACACACACACACTCTCTGGGCTGTGTTATAGACAAATCAGGCGGGTGGACATCCACACACACACATGTGTGCATAGGAGACCTACACACACACACACACACACACACACACACACACACACACTCTGCACACAGCACAGGCGGGTGGACATGCACACACACACACCTGTGTGCATAGGAGACCTACACACACACACACACACACACCTCTGCTCCTCAGCACAGGCGGGTGGACCATGCACACACACACATGTGTGCATAGGAAACACACACACACACACACACACAGCGACTTCTGCAGCACAACACACTCAGATAGGACATGCACACACACACATGTGTGCATAGGAGACTCTACACACACACACACACACACACACACACCTCTGTTCAGCTCAGCACAGGCGGGTGGACAGGCACACACACACACATGTGTGCATAGGCGACCTACACAGCACAACACACTCAGATGCTCCTCAGGCGGGTGGGGGCAGTTTGGGACTGGGGGTGTGGACTGGGTGACTTCGACTGCCCCAGCAGAGGCACAGTCAGATAGCGACTCCACAGCACAACACACTCAGATAGCGACTCCACAGCACAACACACTCAGATAGTGACTTCACAGCACAACACACTCAGATAGCGACTTCACAGCACAACACACTCAGATAGCGACTTCACAGCACAACACACTCAGATAGCGACTTCACAGCACAACACACTCAGATAGTGACTTCACAGCACAACACACTCAGATAGTGACTCAGGTCAGTGACTCAGTTATTGTCAATTTCGTGATGTGAATCTGCAAGTTTTTATTTATACTGTACATCAGCAGTTATGTCTGTGTGACTCAG
Organism: Tenualosa thibaudeaui; assembly: GCA_027481765.1. Lineage (NCBI taxonomy): Eukaryota > Metazoa > Chordata > Actinopteri > Clupeiformes > Clupeidae > Tenualosa > Tenualosa thibaudeaui. Next base: position 2,520 of record JAIFZK010000101.1, read on the forward strand.
TTATGTCTTTGTGACTCAGATAGTGACTCAGATATGTCTGTGACCCAGATAGTGACTCAGATATGTCTGTGACTCAGATAGTGACTCAGATATGTCTGTGACTCAGATAGTGACTCAGATATGTCTGTGACTCAGATAGTGACTCAGATATGTCTGTGACTCAGATAGTGACTCAGATATGTCTGTGACTCAGATAGTGACTCTGTGTGACAAATCACCATTGCACAGAATATGGATAAAATCTGGAATCTGGATAAAAAGTGAATAGGCTACAAGAATAGATTAGGTGATTTCTGAAGGGTTGACACAGCACACCTCCTCCTGTCAAACTTGACATTTTTAGGTTAATTCCCCATTTTGATTCGCTCTCTCAGTGTTCACCACCAACAAAATTCAACCAATGTTCAACCACAGCTAATTTGGGATAGATAAGTTTTTGTACTAGTTTTTGTACTGTAAATTTTGTACTAATCAATGATTTTAATCAACAATATCTACCAAATTCTCCTGTCGTATCTACTGTGGATCATTAACATCCATGGAGCTGATCCCCAAATGACCATGTATCAGTTGTCCGGAATATAAAATGAAAAAATTAGTACAGCTGAGGCAACTTTAGCACACACACACACTCCCATACCCCCACAGAAAACTGAATTTATAAATCCATAGTCTACTAAACAAATGTTGGAAAGCCATTCATCATCAGCTGGAGGTTGTGTGTGTGTGTGTGTGTGTGTGTGTGTGTGCGTGTGCGCCCTGTGGTTTCATAGCCGCAAGGCAGGAACACTGTATCATTCACTTCAAATAAAGCTGCATCACAACGCACACACACACAAATAAACACACACACACAAACACACACACTTCCCCACTCGAAATGTAAAATGAGCTTCACCCTCAGCCCTTAGCTTTCCGCTCCGCTATCTCTGCTTGACCAGGTTTACAGTTCAGCACCGCACACACACACTCTCACACACACACACACACACTCTCAGAAACACATACACAGATGTGGCGACATATTCCACAGGCATCCAGCACCCTTTTTATTGCTCAGGCTGGCAGCTCCTGCTGTGGTAATTAGCAAAAACTGAGAGGAGCACACACACACACACACACACACACACACAGAGTCTCCCTGAATGCGTCTGCCCAGCCCTGATAACACCGACAGGCTGCTACCTTGAGACAAGCTATCAGAGACCAGACTTGGGAAGACAATGGGTGTGGAGAGACAGAGAGTGTGTTTCTGTGTTTTAAATATGTCTTTGTGTGTGTGTGTAGGAGCATTAATTGTAATTATGTGTCTAAATACCTGTGTGTATGTATGCCTCCCTCTGTGGTGTTTATAGTTCTATGTGTGTGTGTGTATGTGTGTAGGTCGGGGGGTTTGAGAGAAGAATGATGGACACTCTAGAAGGTTGACCTCTTGTCATTAGAGGGACAATCTGTGGGAATCGATCCACACTTTGGCGGTCGATGGGCGTTTCCAGACGGCCGAGTCTCTCCTCGTCCTCCACCTCCTCTCATTCTTCCCTCAGCTTTGCCAAGTCATTTAGCAACCCAACACAAAACAATCAATGACCCTCCAACAGACAGGCCTCCCCATCCACTCACTCTCACACACACACATACAGACTAACAGCAGCATATCGATATGAAGTCATTAAGGCACTAATATGCTGCTGAGCATCAGGCGGGAGCAGCATTAATAAGGCCTTTGTGGAACACACACACACAAAGAGGACGCGATGTAACGGTCTGACGTAATACATTAAGGTAAGGGGAGAACTGGGAGGTCAGTGTCAGTCACCTTACAAAGGATTCAATGGACTCATTCATTCACAAAAATGTTTACTGAACACGTTACTTTCATCTGAAAAGTTCGTTCAATTCCGAGTCCTTTCAATGTGTAACTTTATGGGCCATATAATCCCATATGTAAAAACAAATATCACATTTCCCCATAGTAGCATAGTAACGCAATAGTTTCACTATTTAGGAAATGAAAGTGAGATTGTTTCACTCATATTCGAACTTATGAGCAAACAATTTCACAAGGCACATGAGTCAAGTAAAACAAACTGCCGTGATAAACAATACGGCCAGGAAAAAACAGTCAATATTCGGTAGAAACAAACGATAAAGACAAGCAACTCAAACATTCGTTCCAACCTGGGGTTCACGGCGGACACCCACAACCCAGCACAATCAAATTAAACCCGTGGCCTACTGCGTTGGTTGTCCGTCCAGGTCGGGTGTGGTCACGTTGGGGAAAGGGGCCTTCCAGTCACAGCGGAGCTGGTTGTTCCGAGCTGTCAGAAGGAGTAGTCCTATTTGGTCCGTAAAATAAGTAAACTCCCAGAAGCGTAGCTTATTTTACAACTTTACCTCCAGGGATAAGGCACTGTCTGTAACTAAACCGTGCTACATTTGTCGCTTTTCTAAGACTCTTCCCGCACCTGATTCAAACAGGAAGCAATTTTATCAATTACCCAATCGTTACTCTGGTTGGGAATTCAGGGCAACGTTCGAGTGTGTGCGTCACCTTGCGTGTTTTGGATGTATTAATGTGTTCGATTGGATTTTGTGTGTGCAGAGATACAGGAGCGTCACAGCGAGAATCCAGGAACACCCCCCCGCCGCCCCACACACACTCTCGAAGAGGATGCGAGGACTCACACAAACACCCCTACAGAGGCACAAACACATACACACACAGACCATTTAGAGGCAGAGAGAGCACAGGGGTTCACCAGACAAGTGTTGACCAAACACACACACACACACACTTATACAGACAGTGTGTTTAAGTTTTTCATCTGGACACCAGTGCTGCTTCAAAGGTATAGTATATCTCAGAAATGCCTCTGCTCAGTAAAGTGCATGGACAAGGTCACAGTGAAGGATTTGTGTGTGTGTGTGTGTGTATGTGTGTGTGTGTGTGTGCGTACTTGTTAGCTCCTATGCCTGAGGGCGGAACACTGGTCCCAAAGGCTATTTCACCCCCCATTGGTGGGTTATGTCCAAAGGGGTTTACATAACACACGCAAAACTCTCTCACTCTCTCTGATACCCACACTGTGATCAACACACACACACACACACACACAAACTATCTCTCTTGTCCCCCCCTCTCTCTCTCTCTCTCACACACACACACACACACACACACACACACACACACAGATCAGGGTGGTGGGGTCTATGGTACTCTCTCTCTCTCTCACACACACACACACACACACAGAGATCAGGGTGGTGGGGTCTATGTTACTCTCTCTCTCTCTCACACACACACACACACACACACACACACAGATCAGGGTGGTGGGGTCTATGGTACTCTCTCTCTCTCTCTCTCTCTCACACACACACACACACACACACACACACACACACACACACACACAGATCAGGGTGGTGGGGTCTATGGTACTCTCTCTCTCTCTCTCACACACACACACACACACACACAGAGATCAGGGTGGTGGGGTCTATGTTACTCTCTCTCTCTCTCACACACACACACACACACACACACACACAGATCAGGGTGGTGGGGTCTATGGTACTCTCTCTCTCTCTCTCTCACACACACACACACACACACACACACACACACACACACACACACACACACACAGATCAGGGTGGTGGGGGCTATGGTACTCTCTCACACACACACACACACACACACACACAGAGATCAGGGTGGTGGGGGCTAGGGTCCATGGGGCAGTTTGTCAGGTCAGCTGTGACAAGAGCCGCCACCACCAGCTGTTCCTGACCACCTGGATGCCCGTTTCAAAGGACACACACAAGCTTATAAGATGACACACACACACACACACACACACACACAAACAAATAATGCTTACCCATTCTTTGCCTGCTACAGAACACACAGGTCTAGGTATCTCTCTCTGACACTCTCTCATCTCATACACACACACGCACTCACACACCTGCAGTAATAATAGGTGCTGCACCTGGTCTATACACACTCATTAGTGGAGTCCATACACACTCACACACTGTTAGGAGTATTCTGCACCTGTACTAGTGGAAGAAAAAGCTTAATCCACCCTGAAGCGCCGTGGTTCTATGCTTCTACACACAGGCTGTCTGTAGAAGCTTCACTGTTTCATCATTATCGTCTCTCTCTCTCTCTCTCTCACACACACACACACACACACACACACTTTTGGCCAGTTGAGAAGACCACAACTCAGGACAGTGGAGGAGAGGGCCCCCTTGCCCATGGGTGTATTAAAATGAACCCATCATAACCTAGGAAAGGGAAAATGAATTGTGGTTATTTTCTAGGCCGACACGACATGCAACTGTACTCTCATTCTGCCGTACGATTTTTATTTTATTTAAATTTATTTTTCAGATATGAAAGCAGATTTCCTTGACTGTTAAGTTGGAATTAGAGTATTAATCTGTCCCAGTACCACACCGCCTCATGCTGAATGATAAAAAGGCAATAGAACTACATGACTGTGAACTTACAAATATAGTCCCCTGCCTTTATCATTTGGCTTACTGCAGCGGTTTGAATCTAGAAGTGATATAAAAACAGCAGTGATGTTGTAACAGTAATTGAGCCATGGTCAGAAGGTGAGTTATAAAAATGGGTGATAATGACATTTGAGAGTAGCAACCATGTTGAAAATAGGTGATAATGATATTTCAATCAGTAGCAACCATGTTGAAAATAGGTGATAATTATATTTCAATCAGTAGCAACCATGTTGAAAATGGGTGTGAGCATGTAAAAACGATGGTAAAAATATGAGCTCACTACATTTAGAGCAGCAGTCCTAATATTAAAGCAACAGACGTAACAGGGCTTAAACAAGGTTAAATCTCACTGTTATCAGCCAATTCCTAGACCCGTCCCACTGGAACTCATTTATTTCATCCAACAGATTTGTTTATGTTCATGTTAACAAAATATCCAATCCGACATTACAAATTAATTTAAATAATTGTGCTGTAGTAGTCAACCTGATCTGAGGGTAGTATACTTGTATACTTATGGGTGGTAGGGGTATTCTAGTGCATTGTCAAAATTATAAAATTTTGGAAAAACTGGGAGAATATTGTTAGATAGCCTACTAATCTAGACATACCACTAGCGAATTTGAACTTGCTCTACAGGTCCTAACTATGATTCAAGGTCAGGTTGGGCTTAATAGAAAGTGCAGAGATATTTTCATTTGCATCCATTGGTGGCACCTCTTGGATTGAATTTGGTCTATCAGACATGGCCTAGCATGGGCGTCCAGGAAGGGCCTCTATGATGGTCAGTCGGTCCTGACATAGGCATCCCGTAGTGTTGGTTGTAGTCCACTCAGGAGGGGAGGGTGAGAGGAGTCAGGTTCTCACATCAGAGAGCAAATGTGTAATTTGGGCATACATATATATATATACATACATATACACACACACACACAAATACACATACACACACATACATACATACACACACATATATAAATATATACATATATATATATATATATATAGAGAGAGAGAGAGAGAGAGAGAGAGACAGAGAGAGAGAGTTGTACGGTGTGACACATGAAGCTTTTGTGGTGGCACTAGGCTATAGCAGCATAACCAAGGTATGATGTGTGGCAACCCAGCACCACTGCAAGGATGGTCAGTGGCTGCCATGCCCCGCAACATCTCAGCCAATAGAGGGAGAGCTGCCTTAAGAAGATCAGTTGGGATAGGGTCCAATAAGCATGTTGAGGCTTTAGCTGAAGAGATCAAAGACGTAATTTCAGATATATTGGTGGGTGTGAATGAATCAAAGTATGCTACAGGTTGACTAGAGCTAGCTGTAATCATTACATGTGGTCCAACTGGATTTGAGGTTACAAGGGAGTTGTTTATTTTAAGTCTAATAGATTCAATTTTGTCATTAAAATAGTCCATGAAATCATTGCTGCTTAGAGTTATTAGAATGGAATGGGACACCTCAATCCTGCTTTTTGTTAGATGGGATATAGTGTTAAAGAGGAATTTCTGATTATTTTTATTATTGTGTATAAGTGAGGAATAATATGCTGATTTGGCATTGTTAATGTTAATTGTTCCAGGCAAGGAACACTTTGAGTTTAGTGGCATACCATTTCCTTTCAAGTCTACGCGCAGCTTGTTTCAGTGAGCGAGTCTGTGTGGTATACCATGAGGCAATTTGTCTTGTTTCCTAGTTTTCTTTTTGAGTGGTGCAATTGTGTTGAATGTGGAGTATAGTACATTTACAACACTATCAGTTAATTGATCAACTTGGGTTGGGCTTGGCATAGAGCCTTCTAATACAGGGCTATATTGGCTCAACAGAGACTCAAGGAGAGATGGAATTTTTGCTATGAAGTCATCTGTAGTTTTGGGGGTTATGTTTCTAGTGTAGTAGTAGACTGAGTTAGGTGCTACATAGTCTAATGTGATTTTTAAAGTTAATAAGTAGTGGTCAGTTAGTGTAGAGTGTTGAGGTAGGGTTGTAAGTTGTTCTATTTGTACTCCATGTGTCAGAACAAGATCAAGGATGTGGTTACCTTGGTGTGTAGGTGTGTTTACATTTTGGCAGAAGCCGATGTGATCAAGCAGAGATTGGAATCCAATTGCCAGGCTATCATTTGCAACATCCATGTGGATATTAAAATCACTTAATATGATTATCTTTTCTGTTCTAATGACTAGAGAGGACAGGAAGTCAGAGAATTCTGATAAGAATTCAGTGTAGGGGCCTGGAGGTCTATATAATGTTACAATTCAGTGTAGGGGCCTGGAGGTCTATATAATGTTACAATTCAGTGTAGGGGCCTGGAGGTCTATATAATCTATATAATGTTACAATTGTTAAGGGTTTAGGACATTTCCTGGATGAATCAAGTTAAAACAACAGGGCTCTAGGTTCATTCACTCTGGGTAATCTCTTTAAAGGAGCTAAAGGTGTCTTAATCAGCTACGCATATTGATAGAGTGTGTAAAACATATAGTGATCTCTCCTTTAATACACCTACATCCATGTAGACAAGTTATATTTAAGGTCTAAACACACACACACACAAACACATCATTTATCATGTGCTAATGTCAAACAGACACACACACATGCATCAGTATATATGTGTGTGTGTCCTGGTTAGGGTGTGAGTATGTGACACGTCTGTGCAGATGGAGAAAGTGAATTGGCATGAAACAGTGTGTGTGTGTGTGTGTGTGTGTGTGTGTGTGTGTGTGTGTGTACAGTAGAGAGAAATAGAGATGTATAGTAATGTCTTCCAGTGGAAGAAGTGCATATTTACCTCATTTACCTGTCTGTCTGTCTGCCTGTCTGTCTGTCTGTGTACAAAATAACTTGAATATTTTCAAACAACGTGGGTATTAGGATGAGGAACAGATGATAGAATTTTGCTGGTGTTCCGGAACGCCATCTGGATTTTGTATTGCATCAG
>JAIFZK010000101.1:15000-17500 GCA_027481765.1 Tenualosa thibaudeaui
ATTAGCCTCTGATGCAGAACTGATGAGGTGGATAGAGAGCTTTGGAGTTTGCATGCTGTGTGTGTGTGTGTGTGTGTGTGTGTGTGTGTGTGTGTGTGCATGCTGTGTGTGTGTGTGTGTGTGTATGTGTGTGTGTGTGTGTGTGTGTGTGTGTGTGTGTGTGTGTGTGTGTCTTGGCACTATCTGGGCCCTGTGCCACAAATGCAAGGGGCCAGATGTGAGGGGAATATGACACACACACACACACACACACACATACATACACACACACACACAGAGTGCAATGGACTGGTAAACAATTCTGATGCGTGAGTGTGTGTGTGTGTGTGTGTTTCTCCCAAACTACTAAGGGATGTTTATGTGTGTGTGCCTGTCATTGTCCACTCAGACGAGATGGTGTGTGTGTCTGCACCTGCTCAGCAGTTTGGGTCTCTCCCAACCATTCAGGCATGTGTGTGTGTGTGTGTGTGTGTTCCAATCTACCAAGGTGTGTTGGCGTATGTATGTGTGTTTCTCCCAATTCCCAGGGTGTGTGTGACATTTAATGTGTGTTGCTTCAATCATTCTTTAGTGGCAATATTATTGTGATAAGATATTTTGAACCAAAATGTAAAATGTCATATGTGACATCACCAAGTGTGATGAATCTGTGCCCGTGGGGGCACTGTCATTATGAATTTCATAAAAATGATTTAATTACACACACAGATTATTACACACACACACACACACACACACACACACACACACACACACACACACACACACACACACACAGATTATTGGATAAAATAACAAATAGGGCTCTTACACACTCACGCATACACTGCATTGCCACTCTCACACACACAAACACACACACACACACACACACACACACACACACACACACACACACACACACACACACACATTAGTCAAGCCATACACATACTGTCCATGGGAGAAGGTGGTTAATTGGTGTGATTTACTTACTCTCTAGACATCAATCAGGGCGATGGCTTCATGGATTCTTAGTGACATCATCCCAGTATATTTTATTATCCTAATTATCATAACTACTTTTCTCCTGTAAAACAAGTCTTTGATTAAAGAATTGAAGATTGCTTCTTTAATAAAGAATTAAATAAGACATTAAAGACTTCAAGCAGACAGTCGTGCCTTTCTGTCTGAAGCAGAAACAGCAACAGTATTGACAGATACAGTGTCAACAGTAGCACATCAGCCAACACACACACATACACACACACACACACAGCTTTACTGGTGACCTCGCCCAGTAGTAGCAGCTTTCTGCTTTAGAGACATCAGCCAACAGCAGTAGTAGTTTTCTGGTCTAGAGACAGGCTTCTGTTCTACTGGTGACCCAATCCAACATCACCAGTCTGAGTGTGTGTGGTACAGTAAACATCTCCAAAACATCACCAGTCTGAGTGTGTGTGGTACAGTAAACATCTCCAAAACATCACCAGTCTGAGTGTGTGTGGTACAGTAAACATCTCCAAAACATCACCAGTCTGAGTGTGTGTGGTACAGTAAACATCTCCAAAACATCACCAGTCTGAGTGTGTGTGGTACAGTAAACATCTCCAAAACATTACCAGCCTGAGTGTGTGTGGTACAGTAAACATCTCCAAAACATTACCAGTCAGTGTGTGTGGTACAGTAAACATCTCCAAAACATCACCAGCCTGAGTGTGTGTGGTACAGTAAACATCTCCAAAACATTACCAGTCAGTGTGTGTGGTACAGTAAACATCTCCAAAACATTACCAGTCAGTGTGTGTGGTACAGTAAACATCTCCAAAACATCACCAGCCTGAGTGTGTGTGGTACAGTAAACATCTCCAAAACATCACCAGCCTGAGTGTGTGTGGTACAGTAAACATCTCCAAAACATCACCAGCCTGAGTGTGTGTGGTACAGTAAACATCTCCAAAACATCACCAGCCTGAGTGTGTGTGGTACAGTAAACATCTCCAAAACATCACCAGTCTGAGTGTGTGTGGTACAGTAAACATCTCCAAAACATCACCAGCCTGAGTGTGTGTGTGGTACAGTAAATGTCTCCAAAACATCACCAGCCTGAGTGTGTGTGTGGTACAGTAAACATCTCCAAAACATCACCAGCCTGAGTGTGTGTGGTACAGTAAACATCTCCAAAACATTACCAGTCAGTGTGTGTGGTACAGTAAACATCTCCAAAACATTACCAGTCAGTGTGTGTGGTACAGTAAACATCTCCAAAACATTACCAGTCAGTGTGTGTGGTACAGTAAACATCTCCAAAACATTACCAGTCAGTGTGTGTGGTACAGTAAACATCTCCAAAACATCACCAGCCTGAGTGTGTGTGTGGTACAGTAAATGTCTCCAAAACATCACCAGCCTGAGTGTGTGTGTGGTACAGTAAATGTCTCCAAAACATCACCAGCCTGAGTGTGTGTGTGGTACAGTAAACATCTCCAAAACATCACCAGCCTGAGTGTGTGTGTGGTAC
>JAIFZK010000101.1:22500-27500 GCA_027481765.1 Tenualosa thibaudeaui
AAAGACTCTGCAGCTCCGCAGATGGAGGCGCTTGGAGGAACACGAGCTTCGTAGAGTCTCATAGACAAACAGATGAGTCGGAGTGAATTATTTAAATAGAAGCGCTCCGTAAAAAATGCAAAACTAATCTAAACTTTCCAAACTGATGGAGACTGACTGAAAACGAAACAAAAAGTCACAGAAAATGAAAAGGCGTGAAAAGAAACGTGAAAAATACGGAAACGGGAGTGGGAGCTGCGGCTGCTATCGTGCAACATTATCGCCATGGCAACTATTCTAAGATATGTTGAACAGGCTTCTGTTGGAAAAACTGATAGCCGGTGAATATGTAGGAGAAATAAAGTTCTTAAGGAAACTAAAAGATCAGTCATACAAACAGTATGTGATTTTATCTTGCCGAGCCTATTTCTGCTTTTGCTAATTAATGATTCACAAGTAGGTTATTTATTAATCAATAAAACTATCAATATCTTGCTGCAGCTACATTGTATTTTAATGGTTAAGTTTTCTGTTTATCTGACATTTTGACACAAACACCCACCCACACACAAACACACACACACACACACACACACTCACACTTCACTTCATAAAGTTTATCTGCGCCCCTGATTCTGAGATGAAATGTCTACTTTACATGCAGCTACAGCTACTAAATTCACCAGCTACTCAATAGGATCTTATAATACACCGTGCGTGTGTGTGTGAGTGTGTGAGTGTGCTTTTTCAATAGGATGTTATAATACACCATGCCCCCCCCAACACACACACACACTGTCCGTTCAGCTCTGACTCCACAGCGCACACACATACACACACACACACACACACACACACACACACACATAATCTGATCCTACAGCAGCTCCACTGCCTGGAATATCTCAGCCAGCAATAAACATGCAGCTCTCACTAAGAGCCCCCTGAGGCTTCCTAATGACCCGACTCAAATGTGCCTGTGCCAACGCTTCACTGTGGACACACACACACACACACACAAGCACGCATGCACACACACGCACACGCTGTGGACCTACATCATGAACGTGGATGAATGAGAACATCTGTGCAAAAAGCCAAGCCAAGCCAGATGTTTGAGGCCGTATGCAAACAGGGGCGAGGAGCATGACTGACTTTAAATTAGACATGTGGAAATCACACAGCATACACACACACACATGCACACACACACACACACACACACACATACAAATCACTACCTCAGAACACACACCTGGCAGGGTAGGCATTAGGACCGCAGGGATGGAGGGATGATGGACGGATGGATAGAAGGGTATGTTACTGGATAGATAGAAGGATAGATGGATGGATGGGTGGATAGAGGGATGGATGGGTGGATAGAGGGAGAGAGGGATAGATGGAAGCATGTAGGGATAGATGGATGGATGGATGGATAGAGAGATGGGTTGGTGGATGGATGTGTGACTGGTAGCTGTACTTATGATGAGTATTTGTGAGATACAAATATCATGAGGTTTCCACTAGCCTGGGAGGAGCCATCCTGATCTGTGAGTGATTTAAATTCACTATCCAGCTCAGTAATAATGACTTCTGTGTTTGCCTCACAATCAAACATTGAAGCTTGTCCTTAATGTGGAGATGTACCCTTTAAGTCCACTGTCCATATTTGCATTTAAACTTAATGTGTTAACAGTTACTGCCCAGCTAATGTCTGTACACTTATAGTTACTAACCACACAAATCCTTAACAGTGTATGTGCATAGGAGTGGTTATGTTTATGTGTTAGGAGTTAAGTGTTAATGTTAAGAGTTAAAGGGGCATAGAATGAAAAAGCATTCTTGTCTGGGCTTTGCTGAATTATTAGAGGTTGTGGCACAAAGCTGTCTTGAACATGAAACATGGAGGTGTCCCCCTTTACATGTAAATCTTGATCTTAGAAACAGACACTTAGTAAATTAGTGAATTTGAACAAAACCTACTTGTGATGTCACAGGCCACAAATCAACTCCAGTTCAATTGTGGTTAGCAAAGAAGGCACCATTTAACCCAAACTGACCAAAACATACCCAAATATATATAACCCTAAAGATATGGTTGTAAATTTGCATCTGAACTTGTTTTTAAGCTGTATAAATTAAAGTTGAACATATTCTATTTTTTACATCAGAGAACAAGGTACAATACTCATCCACTCCACTCCATGCCCCACAATACTCCACTCATCCACTCCACTCCATGCCCCACAATACTCCACTCATCCACTCCACTCCATGCCCCACAATACTCCACTCATCCACTCCACTCCATGCCCCACAATACTCCACTCATCCACTCCACTCCATGCCCCACAATACTCCACTCATCCACTCCATGCCCCACAATACTCCACTCATCCACTCCACTCCATGCCCCACAATACTCCACTCATCCACTCCCCTCCATGCCCCCTTGAGAGGGTTCGCTAAAAATGAATAACTAATGACTAACACTGCCTTCCAGCATGGCTCCTTTGCAAACATTTTTTAAAAATGTGTGTGTGCATGTGTGTTTGTATGTGTGTGCGTGTGCATGTGTGTTTGTATGTGTGTGCGTGTGCATGTGTGTTTGTATGTGTGTGTGTGTGTGCATGTGTGCTTGTGTGTGCGCTTTACACACATTATTATAAAGTCTGTGTGTGCTTTGTGTGTGTAAAAAAGGAGCTCAATGTTAGTATTAATTAGAAGAGCAGGGATGTGTTCACACAAAGAGAAAGCAGAATGAGGATGAGAGAGAGAGAGAGAGAGAGTGAGAGGAAGAGAAGAGAGAGGGATAAGTTAGAGAGAGAGCGAGTGAGAGAGAGCGAGGGAGAGGAAGAGATGAGAGGAAGAGATGAGAGAAAGAGAGAGGGATGAGAGAGACCACTGTCCGTGCAATGTGCTCAGAGGCTAATGCGTTTGGACTAACTCCTTCCTCTGATGTGTAAATGCTCTCTGGGGTGTTTACAGAAGGTCAGGCATGTGTGTGTGTGCGTGTGTGTGTGGAAGGACTGAAGGGACAGATGTATATGTGTGTATATATGTGTGTATATATGTGTGTGTGTGTGTATGTATGTGTGTGTGTGTGTGTGTGTGTGTGTGTGTGTGTATGTGTGTGTGTGTGTGTCTGTGTATATATGTGTGTGTGTGTGTGTGTGTATGTGTGTGTATGTGTGTGTGTGTGTGTGTGTATGTGTGTGTATGTGTGTGTGTGTGTGTGTGTGTCTGTGCTTTTAGGTTCAGAGGGCAATCCACTTCCTTCTCAGTAGAGCTCAGGTCTGGCTGCACTGACTGGGAACATTTATCCATGTATTCCAGAGGCACACACACACACACGCACACACACACACGCATACACACACACAGATGCACACCTCCACTCACATTGACTAGGAGTGTACACTCACAGGTGTACGCCTGTATTCACCCTGCCACACACACACACACACAAATCCACACCTCCACACATACACACACATACACAGATGCACACCTTCCACACACACACACACACACACAGATGCACACCTCCACTCACATTGACTAGGAGTGTACCTCCACACACACACACACGCACATATATAAATATATATATATACACACACACAGATGCACACCTCCACACACAGATGTACACCTCCACAAACACATACTCACACACAGAGATACACACCTCCACACACACAGACACAGATGGAGACCTCCACCCACAAACAGATGCACACCTCGACACACACAAGCAGCAGATCCCTCACCTGACCCCTCAACTGATCCCTCTACTGACCCCTCATCTGTAAACACACTCCTGACGGGTGTGCTGGCTTCACTACACCCCCCACTACACTACACCCCCACTCACTACACCCCCACTCACTACACTACACCCCCACTACACTACACCCCCACTACACTACACCCCCACTCACTACACTACACCCCCACTCACTACACTACACCCCCACTCACTACACCCCCCCTCACTACACTACACCCCCACTCACTACACTACACCCCCACTCACTACACTACACCCCCACTCACTACACTACACCCCCACTACACTACACCCCCACTCACTACACCCCCCCTCACTACACTACACCCCCACTACACTACACCCCCACTCACTACACCCCCACTCACTACACCCCCACTCACTACACTACACCCCCACAACACTACACCCCCCCTCACTACACCCCCACTCACTACAATACTCCCCCACTCACTACACTACACCCCCACTCACTACACTACACCCCGACTACACTACACCCCCCCCTCACTACACTACACCCCCACTCACTACACCCCCACTCACTACACCCCCACTACCCCCTCACTACACTACACCCCCACTCACTACACTACACCCCCACTCACTACACCCTCACTACACTACACCCCCACTCACTACACCCCCACTCACTACACTACACCCCCACTACACTACACCCCCACTCACTACACCCCCACTCACTACACTACACCCCCACAACACTACACCCCCCCTCACTACACCCCCACTCACTACACCCCCCCCTCACTACACTACACTACACCCACTCACTCACTACTACCCCACTCACTACACTACCCACCCACTACACTACACCCCCACTCACTACACTACACCCTCACTACACTACACTCCCCCACTCACCTCACTACACCCCCACTCACCAACTACACCCACCTGCCACTACACAACACCCCCCCCACACTCCCCCCCCACGCACTACACACCACACCACTACACTCACCCTACACTCACCCCCACTCACTACACCCCCTCACTACACTACACTCCTACACTACACTACACCCTCCCACTACACTACACCCCCCCACTACACTACACTACACTACACTCACACTACACCCCCACTACACTACACCCCCACTCACTACACCTCACCCCAACTCACTACACTACACCCCGACTACACTACACCCCCCCCTCACTACACTACACCCCCACTCACTCACTACACCCCCACTCA
>JAIFZK010000101.1:32500-40000 GCA_027481765.1 Tenualosa thibaudeaui
AGAGGTCCAGAGGTCTGGGGTGGGGTGAGATCTGAGAGATGAGTCCAGAGGTCCAGAGGTCTGGGGTGGGGTGAGGTCTGAGAGATGAGTCCAGAGGTCCAGAGGTCTGGGGTGGGGTGAGGTCTGAGAGATGAGTCCAGAGGTCCAGAGGTCCAGAGGTCTGGGGCGGGGTGAGATCTGAGAGATGAGTCCAGAGGTCCAGAGGTCCAGAGGTCTGGGGTGGGGTGAGATCTGAGAGATGAGTCCAGAGGTCCAGAGGTCTGGGGTGGGGTGAGATCTGAGAGATGAGTCCAGAGGTCCAGAGGTCTGGGTGGGGTGAGATCTGAGAGATGAGTCCAGAGGTGTATTCAGATTCACTGAACATGGGCAAATATTTGCCATGAACATGTTTGCAATAAACAATGAAATTTTAATGATTTTGTGTAACGTTCTAGAAAGTTCATTTTAAACTGTAAACAAAAATGGCGAACTCAAAAGAAATGACTCCAGTGGGGGACTGCTATATTGACGGCTTCATGACTAAAGTTGTGCCCACATTCTGTGATTACACCTTCCAGTAACATTTAAGTGCACATCTCTCAGACCCTAAGTCTTTTACATTATTACTGTTGGAGGAGCACCACCTCCTCTGACTGATTGCCTTCCTTTGCTAACGTTAGCCAAGAACTTCCCAGGAATTGAAAACTGTTCACCAATGTTGCGAACGTTTGCCTACGTTAGTGAACTTGAACGGTGCTCAGGTGAATGAGTGAGGGAGGTGTGAATGAGTGAGAGTGGTGTGAATGAGTGAGAGTGGTGTGGATGTGTGACTTAGAGCTGTGCTATATGGGATGAGTATGCAAGCCTGGTGACAAGAGAGTAGCCAAACCCACATGCAGGGGGCAGCTATGGACACAAATAGCCCTGTTGAAGGTGTCCACACAGTGGCCATTTTCCACCTCCTGAACAATCATTAGATATGGGAGTGTCTATGTCCCATCTACAGACCAAACACTTGAGATGGGAGTGGCTATGTCCCATCTCATGACCAATCACTGGATATGGGAGTGTCCATGTCCCATCTACTGACCAAACACTTGAGATGGGAGTGGCCATTTCCCATCTCCTGACCAATCATTAGATATGGGAGTGTCTATGTCCCATCTCATGACCAATCACTGGATATGGGTGTGTCTATGTGCTGAATGTGATGGTTTCTTTGATCTCTTTGAGAGGACTGGGGCTTACCCACAGCTGGGGATCAAGTCTCTTTAATAGTGTCTGGGCTTTTGGGAAATCTACACTTCTACAGAGAGATTACATACAGGCAAAGACACACACACACACACACACACACACACACACACACACACACACACACACACACACAAACTGTTGGACAATTGGATGGTAGATCTGTCAGCGAGAAGAAATTAAGTTTTTATGCTGTGCCCTGAGCCCAGCTGCAGACAAAATGAAAATATTGCTCTGCGTGTTTATTCATTCCGCCAGCGTAGCGCTCTAATATTCGTCTGTAGCGCCATTTCCCTGCCACTGAATGTGAGAGTGTTTCTCTCCTGTTGAAATGACTGCACTTCTATGCCACCACGCCGGGACATTTTACCCCTCCTAATGGAGAAACTCCCCTGATAGATGAGGACTGTAAATTCAATCAATGCCCTTTTGTCTGCGTGTGTGTGAGAGTGAGACGCTTAGTCTTAGTGCTTGCTGGGCCAACTGTCAGTACCATTAAACAGACCCCAAACACATTAAAGCAAAGGTCACCCATCTCATATTCATTTCTAACACTGGAAGAGAAACACACAGGCGAATGTGCCCAGCATAGTTACTCTGGCCAAGGCCGAATGTAAACACAGTCTATGTGGGTGCAATGGAATCGTTTGACCTTATGCAAATGGAATCTGTTTTCTGTTTGGGTGTGGTGGAGTCGTTTGACCTCATGCAAATGGAATCTGTTTTCTGTTTGGGTGTGGTGGAGTCGTTTGACCTCATGCAAATGGAATCTGTTTTCTGTTTGGGTGTGGTGGAGTCGTTTGACCTCATGCAAATGGAATCTGTTTTCTGTTTGGGTGTGGTGGAGTCGTTTGACCTCATGCAAATGGAATCTGTTTTCTGTTTGGGTGTGGTGGAGTCTTTTGACCTTATGCAAATGGAATCTGTTTTCTGTTTGGGTGTGGTGGAGTCTTTTGACCTTATGCAAATGGAATCTGTTTTCTGTTTGGGTGTGGTGGAGTTGTTTGACCTTATGCAAATGGAATCTGTTTTCTGTTTGGGTGTGGTGGAGTCGTTTGACCTTATGCAAATGGAATCTGTTTTCTGTTTGGGTGTGGTGGAGTCGTCTGACCTTATGCAAATGGAATCTGTTTTCTGTTTGGGTGTGGTGGAGTCTTTTGACCTTATGCAAATGGAATCTGTTTTCTGTTTGGGTGTGGTGGAGTCTTTTGACCTTATGCAAATGGAATCTGTTTTCTGTTTGGGTGTGGTGGAGTCTTTTGACCTTATGCAAATGGAATCTGTTTTCTGTTTGGGTGTGGTGGAGTCTTTTGACCTTATGCAAATGGATTCTGTTTTCTGTTTGGGTGTGGTGGAGTCGTCTGACCTTATGCAAATGGAATCTGTTTTCTGTTTGGGTGTGGTGGAGTCTTTTGACCTTATGCAAATGGAATCTGTTTTCTGTTTGGGTGTGGTGGAGTCTTTTGACCTTATGCAAATGGATTCTGTTTTCTGTTTGGGTGTGGTGGAGTCGTCTGACCTTATGCAAATGGAATCTGTTTTCTGTTTGGGTGTGGTGGAGTCTTTTGACCTTATGCAAATGGAGTCAGTTTGTTTACATTCGTTTATCCTCCTCACCTCGTCTTGCATGCTGTGTATCACACAGTGTGTGTCTGGTGTGCCTCTCCATCTCTAAATCACACACCCACACCCACACACACACACACACACACACACACACACACACACACACACACACATCATTTCTCATTTGAGTTCATCACTTCTAACAACCAGTCCTGACCTCTCCTGTATGGCTGCAGGCAATCAGACCACTATTACCATCATTACTATCACTATTACCATCATTACTATCACCATTACCATCATTACTATCACCATTACCATCATTACTATCACCATTACCATCATTACTATCACTATTACCATCATTACTATCACCATTACCATCATTACTATCACCATTACCATCATTACTATCACTATTACCATCATTACTATCACCATTACCATCATTACTATCACTATTACCATCATTACTATCACCATTACCATCATTACTATCACCATTACCATCATTACTATCACCATTACCATCATTACTATCACTATTACCATCATTACTATCACCATTACCATCATTACTATCACCATTACCATCATTACTATCACCATTACCATCATTACTATCACTATTACCATCATTACTATCACCATTACCATCATTACTATCACCATTACCATCATTATCATGAGCTGCTACTGTGGAGCTTTAGGCCCATACAGCCTCTGATAGGACACTCAGTTCAAGTGTCTGTAGGCCAGATTAACTATCTGGGCACTTCTGTTTATAGGTAAGGCCCAGTTCAAAGCCCAGTTCATCCATACAGGTACTTGGTCAGGGGCACCAGGAACTGTGAAAAGGCCCATGGCACAGGTCTAAGGTCTGCATGGGCCAGGGCACAGGTCTAAGGTCTGGATGGGCCAGGGCACAGGCCTAAGGTCTGGATGGGCCAGGGCACAGGTCTAAGGTCTGGATGGGCCAGGGCACAGGTCTGAGGTCTGGATGGGCCAGGGCACAGTTCTAAGGTCTGGATGGGCCAGAGCACAGGTCTAAGGTCTGGATGGGCCAGGGCACAGGTCTAAGATCTGGATGGGCCAGAGCAAAGGTCTAAGATCTGGCTAGCTCACCAACAGCGGTCTGTCTAGTGCTTTCTGTAGCCTGCAACCAAATTGCATTTGCAAATCAACAATATCTGCATCAGTACCACCATAGAATGAGGCATAGAAGATAGCATCTACACCTTGCAATAATATTGCAAGTGCTCCCTCAGAATCATTGATCAGTGTTGCAATCAGCAATCTGCCATCACATATTTTAGCTGAAGTTCAGGGCTGGACCCGCCAGCACAGTGCAAGTGTGTGTGTTGTGTTGCTGGGTTTTGGAGGGGATGGGATTTCTTTGTGCCCCTTTGCCCTCCTGTTTTTGGTCAGTGTCTTTTATATATATATATATATATACATACTTTCTATTGACTCCAGTGTCTTTTGAAGTGTCTGACTATTGACAAACAGTGTTCCCTCACTTCTCAGGAAGACAGAAAATACAATACAGTCACAGACTTGCCGATGCTTACGATGAACATTCCTAAAAACATTCTTAACAACCAGAAATTCTGCTATGCTCCAGAAGAGATGTGATCTTCTTGAAATATGACATAGAACACTGACTCCCCCTCTTTCACCACTGGTGCCATGTGAGCTGTTCATCTGCTGTCTCCAATCACAGACTGTCACAGAGCGTCTCACATCACAGACTGTCACAGGTAAATATGTTCATCTTTCGGAGAAAAGTTTAGTCAATTTGTCAAATCTTTTGACAGACAAACATGAATTATCTCTAGAAAGAAGGCTTTAATTAGCTCTAGAAAGAAGGTTTTAATTAGCCCTAGAAAGAAGGTTATGTTTTGACAGACAAACTGTTATGATTCTGTCTCCTGGGACATCGGCCCCCCGCTGGACTGACGCTGCACTGCAGTTTCCTTGTTTGTTTTTCTTTGTCTCCCATGTGCTTATGTTTTGTTCACCTGACCCGCCCCTTCCTTCCTCATTGTTTCACACCTGTGTTCCGTAATTCTGTTTTCCCCTAATGAGTTTCAGCTGTCGCCTGTTTCCCTAGTGTCTCTACTCCTATTTAAACTCCCGTTCGTTCCTTGTTCTTTGTCTGATTGTCTGACCGTGTACCTGTTCGTAAGTTTCGTGTTCCGAATTGCTACCTGTCGTTTTTCTTTGCTTCTGTGTTTGCCTGATTCCCATCCCGTGTTTTTTGCCTTATCTGAGTTTTTGCCTCTTTGATTCTGTGGATAATTTTTGAGCTTGGACTGATTTATTGAATTGGATTATTGTTTTTTGTTGGGACTTTCGTCTACCAGTTTTTTGGATTACTGTTTTGTTTTTGATCTTCTGAGTGTTTCTCCTTTTTGTGACTTTGGACTATTGTAAATAAATTTGCCTTAATCTGCATTTGGGTCAGTCTGAGTTTTCAAGTACATTACACAAACATTAATTATCTCTATAAAGAAGGTTTTTTATTTTCACTGTTGGTTGCTTGCAAGAAGAATTGTGCTTGGTTTGACCAACTGGCCCTTGGGACAGTACTTTTAGCCTGAGAACTGGTTAGTTTGGTCAGTTTGTACTGTGTGTGTGTTGGCTCCCTTGCAGTAAGCAAATGTGTGTGTGATGTGAGGATGTGACCTCTCTCTCACTGGAGAGCCATAAGGCCACATACACAACCACTGACTTTCCTTTGATTTACATTACATTTAGCAGACGCTTTTATCCAAAGCGACTTGCATATTTGTCAACTATCAATTACATCAGCACAACAGTGGTAGCCAGGATTCGAACCCACAATTTTCCAGGCTACGTGCATGCTAGCCAGGTTCCTTAACCACTACGTCACCACTGCCCCACTAAAGTCAACTCCTTTGACTAAAGAGGCACTCTAATGTGACTGATAATTTGTCTGAGTGATAATAATCCTGAACTTATCCCAGCCTGGCTTAAGATGAGACGCATCATGTATCACAGGACCTCCTGAGAAGCTGCTGCCAAGACCCAGGGAGAGGGCAACTGGGGTGGGGAGTCTGCCTGAGTTACAGCCGGAGAAGGTTGGATGTTAACCGCTAGGTCTGCTTCAACATGAGAGAGTGGTCATCAAAGTGGAGGTAGACCTTGGCAAAAAAATCCTTGGAAAAGGATTGATTACCAAGGCCACCCCCTGCAAAAGACGTGGCATGGCCATGGGTCTGACATTCTACTGATTGTGGCAAGACCATGAGTCTGACACTACAGATTGTGGCATGACCATGAGTCTGACACTCTACTGATTGTGGTAAGACCATGAGTCTGACACTCTACTGATTGTGGCAAGACCATGGGTCTGATACTCTACTGATTGTGGTAAGACCATGAGTCTGACACTACAGATTGTGGCATGACCATGGGTCTGATACTCTACTGATTGTGGCAAGATCATGGGTCTGACACTCTACTGATTGTGGCATGACCATGGGTCTGACACTCTACTGATTGTGGCATGACCATGGGTCTGACACTCTACTGATTGTGGCTGTCATGGTTCTGCTTCCTGATACCTTGGCTCCCCCACTGGACTATCTATGAATTGCAACCTCTGTGCTTTGTTTTCATTCCCCATGTGCTTTTGTTCTGGTGCCTGCCCTGCCCCTTTCTCCTCCCCTGCTCAGCACCTGCTCCTCATGATTCTGTTTTCCCCAAAATGAGTTTCAGCTGCCCCCTGTTTGTCTTAGTGCTCCTGTCCCCTATATAAACCCCAGTCTTTTCTCTGTCCCTTGTCTGTTCATCTGACATCATTCCTCGTCTATTGTAAGTCTGTTTCTAGTTTGCTCACCTACCCGTGAGTTCTGTTTCCGTGTTTTCTACCGGCTCTCGTTTCTCGTGTCTGCGTCGTGGATTTCGTTTGAGTTTGTCGTTTCTCCCTGAGCCTTTTGAAGAAGTTTAAAATACTGTCTTGTATCTTTTGGATATTTTTGAGTTTCCTGTTCCTGTTTTCCCCGAACCCCTGCCCTTTTTTGATACCTGTTTTTGGAAACCCTTTGTTGGATTACTTGTGAGTTTTCTTCCACTTTGTACTGTTTTTGTATAGTTTTGCTCATTGTGAAACTACCAAGATCTCCTGAGCTTTCTCCCACTGCGTACTGTTTTGTTTTTGCTCATTGAGAAATTAAACCGTGCTGATCTGCATTTGGGTTCCTGTTTTGAGTATTAGCGATTCTAACAGTGGCAAGACCATGAGTCTGACACTCTACTGATTGTGGCAAGACCATGAGTCTGACACTCTACTGATTGTGGCAAGACCATGAGTCTGACACTACAGATTGTGGCATGACCATGAGTCTGACACTCTACTGATTGTGGCATGACCATGAGTCTGACACTCTACTGATTGTGGCAAGACCATGAGTCTGACACTCTACTGATTGTGGCAAGACCATGAGTCTGACACTCTACTGATTGTGGCAAGACCATGAGTCTGACACTCTACTGATTGTGGCAAGACCATGAGTCTGACACTCTACTGATTGTGGCATGACCATGAGTCTGACACTCTACTGATTGTGGCAAGACCATGGGTCTGACACTCTACTGATTGTGGCAAGACCATGGGTCTGACACTCTACTGATTGTGGCAAGACCATGGGTCTGACACTCTACTGATTGTGGCAA
>JAIFZK010000101.1:55000-57500 GCA_027481765.1 Tenualosa thibaudeaui
TAGTCTGTTAATCCAATGATTGCATACACACTTGATTAACACTGAACACACACTTGCTGAACTAGTCTGTTAATCCAATGATTGCATACACACTTGATTAACACTGAACACACACTTGCTGAACTAGTCTGTTAATCCAATGATTGCATACACACTTGATTAACACTGAACACACACTTGCTGAACTAGTCTGTTAATCCAATGATTGCATACACACTTGATTAACACTGAACACACACTTGCTGAACTAGTCTGTTAATCCAATGATTGAACACACACTTGATAAACACTGAACACACACTTGCTGAACTAGTCTGTTAATCCAATGATTGCATACACACTTGATTAACACTGAACACACACTTGCTGAACCCAATGCCTGCTTTGATAACCCTTATGATATCCACTGCTGATATGATATCCACTTTCTCCAATTGATATTCAGTGTGTGAGCTATGTGTGCGTATGTATTATGTGTGCGTGTGTGTGTGTGTGAGTGTGAGTGTGTGTGTGTGTGTGTGTGTGTAGACATGCACACTCACAGCATATCTGATAGAAAATACATACACAGCATGTCTGATAGAACACACACACACAGCATGTCTGATAGAACACACACACACAGCATGTCTGATAGAACACACACACATCATGTCTGATAGAACACACACACACAGCATGTCTGATAGAAAACACACACACAGCATGTCTGATAGAACACACACACACAGCATGTCTGATAGAAAACACACACACAGCATGTCTGATAGAACACACACACACACAGCATGTCTAATAGAACACACACACATAGCATGTCTGATAGAACACACACACACACAGCATGTCTGATAGAACACACACACACAGCATGTCTGATAGAACACACATACACACAGCATGTCTGATAGAACACACATACACACAGCATGTCTAATAGAACACACACACATAGCATGTCTGATAGAACACACACACACAGCATGTCTGATAGAACACACACACACACAGCATGTCTGATAGAACACACACACACACAGCATGTCTGATAGAACACATTATATTGTTTGTATAAAAACTACATTTTACTTTAACAAGAAACAGCAAAGAAGCTATTTTGTAATATTGTGTTGATGTTTGTTAATAATTACCAGTGTATCTGCCCTAATTAAATGGTTACCTTGACATTACCTCAGTATAATATGTTTATAAACTTATCATCTTACAATTAATTATTCATTTCAGAAGCCTAATAGTAAATCTCTTAACATATACTGTTATATTAAATATTTTGTTGCTTTTCTTCTCTAGTAAACAGAATCTGTTCAATTCAATGAAATCATTCTTCATTGGACCCACATAATAAAGTTGCTAAAGTTTAACTAATATTTTATTAACATTGTGAATGTTTCCTCTTTACTGTTTCCCATAGTTAGGGATGGTGCTGGCAAATCATCACTTCTCATGGGTCTTTTGGGAGGGACTGCCTCTGCTGTTGCCCCCAGTTGTGAGGCATGGCAGCCACTGACCATTCCTGTAGTGGTGCTGGGTTACCACACATCATACCTTAGTGATGCTGCTATAGCCTAGTGCCGCCACACAACCTTCATGTGTCATGCCGTACAACTCTCTCTCTCTCTTTCAGCTCAATATATATTTATATTATATATATTTATAGTCTTAGTCTTAATTCCACTGAGAAGGAAATATTGAAATATTTAAGGGCTTCTAATGTAATACATGCTGCTTTGCACAGCTTTCTCTCAGTGTGTGTGTGTGTGTGTTTGTGTGTGTGTGTATGTGTGTGTATCAAAATGTGCTGGATGAGGTGTGTGTGTGTGTATGTGTGTGTATCAAAATGTGCTGGATGAGGTGTGTGTGTGTGTTTGTGTGTATGAGAGAGAGAGAGCACAGGAGAATGTCAGTGGAAATGTTTGTGCAAGTATGAATATAAAAGAAAGACAGAAAATGTGCTACAATATGTGTGTGTGTGTGTGTGTGTGTGTGTGTGTGTGTGTGTGTGTGTGTGTGACTGCTGTTATGAATGGGCTTTAGCGGGTTGGATTATCCGCTGATGAGAGCAGAGTGCAACACCAGGCTGACAAATGGGATGTGAGAATGGGTTCTCTAAATAACACGCCCCCCCCCCCCCCGACACACACACACATACACACACATACACACACACACACACACACACACACACACACACACACACACACACACACACACAGAGAGAGAGAGAGCGAGAGAGAGAGAGAGAATTGGCTTTTTAAATAGTAAATATCACACTGCGCTCTGTACAGGGACCAAACACCACTGCATCTGAACTCTGCTCCTCACAAACCCACAAATTAACTCACCCTCAACACCCCCACAGTTACTCTTACTCTTTCACACACACACACGTTGGACGTCTCTCTGACTGGATGTGAGGGGCTCAGTGCTGTTGGTGCTCTCTCTCTCTCTGTAGGCTAAACACATCAACACCAGTGTTACA
>JAIFZK010000101.1:77500-85000 GCA_027481765.1 Tenualosa thibaudeaui
TAGGTGTGTATGTGTATGTGTGTGTGTGTATACACATGTGCAAATAGGTGTGTATGTGTATGTGTGTGTGTGTATACACATGTGCAAATAGGTGTGTATGTGTATGTGTGTGTGTGTATACACATGTGCAAATAGGTGTGTATGTGTATGTGTGTGTGTGTATACACATGTGCAAATAGGTGTGTATGTGTGTGTATGTGTGTGTGTGTGTATACACATGTGCAAATAGGTGTGTATGTGTGTGTGTGTGTATACACATGTGCAAATAGGTGTGTATGTGTGTGTATGTGTGTGTGTGTATACACATGTGCAAAAAGGTGTGTATATGTGTGTGTTTCTCTATGTGTGGTATTTTTGCACAGGCAAAGAGTATTATGTATAAATAAATAAAGACTTGTTTCTGTATGCATGACTGATGACACTGTAGGCCTCTCTCTCTCTCTCACACACACACACACACACACACACACACACATACATACATCAACCTCAACTCACACACACACACTTAACACACTTAAGACATGAGGCTACGCACACCACTCTTAAGTAAAACAAAGCCAAATAAATAAATAAGTCAGTCCAAAGCCATGGGATTCTGTGTGTGTGTGTGTGTGTGTGTGTGTGTGTGTGTGTGTGTGTGTGTGTGATTCTCCAAAGAGAGGAGCTGCTTCTGCTTCCTAGTGGGATGAGGTGAAGGAAGCCCAGTGGAAACCATTGTGATATTTGGAGAAATAATTGAATTTGTGCTTCATGAATTAAAGAACAGTCTTGCAAATTCTAATTTGTAATTCACTAAACTGCCCAAGCATGAAATCCATTTTTCCTCATGCTTGACACACATTTTTTTCATTTCCTGAATCAATTTGGGTAATGTAGCAGGTTGTCACTTTATCACGTCAGGTTGCATTTACGGTAAGTAAAAATGCAGGCTGACATTAAAACACTAAAGATGTCGTCTGTGATCTCTCTGTCACTTTGTGAGTCTCCTCCTCTTCTGTTCAGATATATGATGACATAGTCTCCTCCTCTTCTGTTCAGAGTCGGTTGTTCTTGGTGGACATAGATGACCTCCTTTACTCCTCTCTCATACCACCTGTTCTTCCTTGTCCAAAATGTGGACATCAGTGTCTTTAAAGGAGTGTCCCCTCTCCTTTAGATGGAGATTTACTGCTAAATCCTGTCCCTCGTCCTTTAGATGGAGATGTACTGCTCAATCCTGTCCTGATGAGGTTGGCCTCCTGTGTTGGGCCATGTGTTTGTGGAGTGGTTGTCCAGTTTACAGATCTGATCATCTCTAACACAGCCCAGAGCGCGATGTGTGTGTGTGTCACTGACCATCGCTAAGACAGCCCAGAGTGTGATGTGTGTGTGTGTCTCTAACACAGCCCAGAGAGCTGTGTGTGCGTGTGTATATCTGTGTGTGTGTGTATCACTGATTTTCAGAGAGCAGTGTGTGTATGTGTGTGTGTGTGTCACTGATAGTCTATAACACAGCTCAGAGAGCAGTGTGTGTGTGTGTGTCAATGACCATCTCTAACACAGTCCAGAGAGCAGTGTATGTGTGTGTGCGTGTGTGTGTGTATGTGTGTGTGTGTATCACTGATCACCCTAGATATCAGTGGAAGCAGCATAAATGTGGGCTTGGTGTTTTGTTGGGCCTTATGGCAGGGTGGGGGGCATGGGGGTGTGTGTGTGTGTGTGTGGGGGTGGAGGGGAGTCTGCAGAGAAAGAGTTCAGAGCTTGGAGCTGGCCATGGGCTTCGTCTTTGATTTGTGCAGCTTTCATCAAAGCGACGTTTCATCAGGCGTGTCGGAGGCCTCGTGCCCCACTATCAGGGCACAGCCAGAGATAAGACCACAGCTTCCCCTGAGCACTGGCAAGAGATTAAAGACATAGATCTGTGTGTGTGTGTGTGTGTGTGTGTGTGTGTGTGTGTGTGTGTGTGTTTGTGTGTCAGTGTGTGTGCGTGTTTGTGAGAGAGAGTGTGTTTGAGAGAATATGGGTGTATGTGTGTGTGTGTGTGTGTGTGTGTGTGTGTGTGTGTGTTTGTGTGTGTGCGTGTTTGTGAGAGAGAGTGTGTTTGAGAGAATATGGGTGTATGTGTGTGTGTGTATGTGTGTGTGTGAGAGAGAGTATGTGTGTGTGTGTGTGTGTGTGCACGCACATGTGCATGCGTCAAAAGAGTGGTTGTCTCCAAGCTGATGGCCAGGTCCATTTCCCTGTCTGTTTGAGGCCAAAGGTGAGGGAGTCTTTCATCTGGGTATTGAGGGGGAGGAGTAGGAGGTGGTGGAGGGGGCGGTGGAGATGGTGGAGGGGGTGTAGGGGGTGTAGGGGGTGGTGGAGAGGGTGGAGGGGGTGGTGGAGAGGGTGGAGGGGTGTAGGGGTGGTGGAGAGGGTGTAGGGGTGGTGGAGAGGGTGGAGAGGGTGGAGGGGGTGGTGGAGAGGGTGGAGGGGGTGGTGGAGAGGGTGGAGGGGGTGGTGGAGAGGGTGGAGGGGGTGGTGGAGGGGGTGTAGGGGGCGGTGGAGAGGGTGGAGATGGTGCTGGAGATGGTGGAGGGGGTGGAGGGGGTCCTACCACACACTGTAGTATCAATGTCTTACCACACACTGTAGTATCAATGTCTTACCACACACTGTAGTATCAATGTCAATGTCTAATCCTAACTGGTGTCATGTATTATATGACGTGGTATACACTAGTTGCACAACAGAAGTACTGTGATGATGTGATGTTGTGTCATAATCTCTCTGACTCCTGAGCTTGTCCACAATTAAAGGTGCATATCCTTGCTGGCTCTGTGGTCAAACAGAAAAAGATGGTAGGTGAAATGCTAGAAGCAAGACTAGACTAGAAAGCTTCCCTTTATGACCACTGACATGATAAGATAGATTCTAATGCCATGGTGCTATATAAATATATTAAACCTAACCCTCTCCCAGTGCTCTCTCTCTCTCACTCTCTGCACCATTGCTTTCTCTTTTTCAGCTTCCCCTGCCTTTTCTGTCTGTTTTTAGCCTCAGCCCCCTCTCATCTCCCTGTCTCTCTCCCCCTCCCTGTCCCCTGTCTCCCTCTCATCTCCCTGTCTCTCTCCCCTCCCTGTCCCCTGTCTCCCTCTCATCTCCCTGTCTCTCTCCCTCCCTGTCCCCTGTCTCCCTCTCATCTCCCTGTCTCTCTCCCCTCCCTGTCCCCTGTCTCCCTCTCTTCTCCCTGTCTCTCTCCCCCTCCCTGTCCCCTGTCTCCCTCTCATCTCCCTGTCTCTCTCCCCCTCCCTGTCCCCTGTCTCCCTCTCATCTCCCTGTCTCTCTCCCCCTCCCTGTCCCCTGTCTCCCTCTCATCTCCCTGTCTCTCTCCCCCTCTCTGCTCCCTGTCCCCTCTCATCTCCCTGTCTCTCTCCTCCTCTCTGTCCCCCTGTCTCCCTCTCATCTCCCTGTCTCTCTCCCCCTGTCTCCCTCTCTGTCTCTCTCTCTCTGCCCTCTGTCCTGTCCCATCTCTGTCCTGAGTTGACCCTGCTGGAGTAGTCTACTTACTGTGTCAGTCTTACTGTACGGCCGCAGGCTGCTGCTACTACTGACATTATCTCATCTAGGGCTTGTGTCTCCTGATGCAGGATGGCATCTCCACCCTCCCCTCTCAAACACACACACACACACACACACACACGCACGCACACACATACACTTAGCACTCCTCAATAGAAGAGTAGATTTGCAGTGCCTCAGTGTGCCAGAGAGTGTGTGCAGTGTGTGTGTGTGTGTGTGTGTGTGTGAGAGAGAGAGAGAGTGTGTGTGTGTGTGTGTCTCACAGAATCAGAAAGTAGTTGTGAGACCCACCAGCTAAAAATATACAGGCAGAATGGCCCCAGCTGGGAAAGTGAAGAAGAGACTCAGACTGGGGGTGGAGAGAGAGAGCAGAGGGAGACTCAGACTGGGGGTGGAGAGAGAGGGACTCAGCCTCACTGGGGGGGTGGAGAGAGAGAGCAGAGGGAGACTCAGACTGGGGGTGGAGAGAGAGAGCAGAGGGAGAGGCTGGGGGTGGAGAGAGAGAGCAGAGGGAGGCTCAGGCTGGGGGTGGAGAGAGAGAGCAGAGGGAGACTCAGACTGGGGGTGGAGAGAGAGAGCAGAGAAAGACTCAGGCTGGGGGTGGAGAGAGAGAGCAGAGGGAGACTCAGACTGGGGGTGGAGAGAGAGAGCAGAGGGAGACTCAGGCTGGGGGTGGAGAGAGAGAGCAGAGGGAGACTCAGGCTGGGGGTGGAGAGAGAGAGCAGAGGGAGACTCAGGCTGGGGGTGGAGAGAGAGAGCAGAGGGAGACTCAGACTGGGGGTGGAGAGAGAGAGCAGAGGGAGACTCAGGCTGGGGGTGGAGAGAGAGAGCAGAGGGAGACTCAGACTGGGGGTGGAGAGAGAGAGCAGAGGGAGGCTCAGGCTGGGGGTGGAGAGAGAGAGCAGAGGGAGGCTCAGGCTGGGGGTGGAGAGAGAGAGCAGAGGGAGACTCAGGCTGGGGGTGGAGAGAGAGAGCAGAGGGAGGCTCAGGCTGGGGGTGGAGAGAGAGAGCAGAGGGAGGCTCAGGCTGGGGGTGGAGAGAGAGAGCAGAGGGAGGCTCAGGCTGGGGGTGGAGAGAGAGAGCAGAGGGAGGCTCAGGCTGGGGCGGAAGGCAATATGGAGAGAGAGAGCAGAGGGAGATCAGAGGCAGCTGAACATGGCCTGGGTCTGCCCACAATGATCTTAAGCCTGACCATACTGATCTGAAGCCTGGCCATAATGATCTTAAGCCTAGACATACTGATGTGAAAAAACAGAAGCTTACTGGTAAATAATGAAGTAACTCTCATCTCATTCCAATGCACAGTGTGTGTGTGTGTGTGTCTAAAGTCACATGTACAGCTGAAAGGAAGGCTTGCTATGTCTTGTCTATGTGACTGGGAAAAAAAGCATTCCAGCATGAAAATTAAGCCACAAATGACCCCCCTCCACACACACACACACACACACACACACACACACACACACACTCACACTCACAAACACACATACTCACACATGAAATCTCTGAAAAACTTAAAATGTTCATCTGCTCTGTAGTCAAACAATCCACACATCTGTGAGAAGCAATGGGAGGGGAGAAGAGGGGGAGCAGAATACAAGGAAGAAAGAGAAAGAAGAGTAGTAGTGTGTGTGTGAGTGTGTGTGTGTGTGTGTGTTTGTGAATGTGTGTGTGTGTGTGGAGGAGGGTGATTTGTGGCTTAATAACTGAATCTGAGCTGCTCTGAAGGAATGAAGACACACACACACACAAACAGAAATCTGCATCCCGAGAGCTCATCGCCATGGTGACAACTACCTTCACCTGGAAGCTGTTTGGCTAATGGCCACTTGGTGTGTGTGTGTGTGTGTGTGTGTGTGTGCGTGTGTGTGTGCGTGCGTGCGTGTGTGCGTGCGTGCGTGCGTGCGTGCGTGCGTGCGTGCGTGCGTGCGTGCGTGTGTGTGTGTGTGTGTGTGCGTGCGTGTGTGTGTGTGTGTGTGTGTGTGTGTATTGGGGCTGGGGTGTATGGGGTTGTTCTGTAGTGTATTCCCATGATGACCTGATGAGGCAATAAAACATTTTAAAAAGAATTTGAGGCAGGGAAGAATTTCCATCTCAATTAGTGGTCTCATCAATCAGACATGTAATCAATATGTCCATATCAGTCAGTGGTCTAATCAATCAGACGTAATCAAGATGTCCATATCAGTCAGTGGTCTAATTAATCAGTAGACTAATCAATCAGATATGTAGTCAATATGTCCATATCAGTCAGTGGTCTAATCAATCAGACAAGTAATCAATATGTCCATATCAATCAGCAGTCTAATCAATCAGTAGTCTATTCAGTCAGATATGTAATCAATATGTCCATATCAATCAGCAGTCTAATCAATCAGTAGTCTATTCAGTCAGATATGTAATCAATATGTCCATATCAATTAGTGGTCTAATCAATGTTAGCTGAAGTAGAAATATGGAGAAATGCTTTTTGGTGTGTCAAATATCCGTGAGCAACAGCATATCCCTATGATGTCTCTGTCTGTGTGTGTGTGTGTGTGTGTGAGTGTGTGTGTCAGTCTGTATGTGTCAGTTTGTGTGTGTGTAGCAGCATCAGATGGTTTAAGATGACTTATAAAGAGTCTTTAGTTTTCCCTTTTTTCATGGATGTCAGTGTGAGAAGAAAGCACACACACACTCTAACCTTTTCACATACACACACACACACTTTAACTCTCTCACATACGCACACACACACTCTAACTCTCTCACATACACACACACACACACTAACTATCTCACACACACACACACACACACTCTAACTCTCTCACATACACACACACACACACACACTCTAACTCTCTCACACACACACACACACACACATACACACACACTCTAACTCCCTCACATACACAGAGGCTCTGCTGGACGCTCTTCTCCTGTGTGAAGCTGCCCCATTGTGAAGGAGGAGGCAAAGGAGCTGTTGTGGTCAATCAGCATCAACATGTTGTTCAGTCTGTCCAGACTGACCTATTCTTTGGACGCCATAGTGAAGTCTGAGATGTGCATTTTGGATGTCTATAGGGGAGACCATCTTGGTTCATGGTAGTTCATGGCCATGCACCTAACTCTCCGAATTCAACAAAACCACTGATTTCCATATCTTGTCTTTTGTCAAGACTTTGAAAGTGTGTCTGTGGATGTGTGTGAGCATTTACATGCATTTGCAAGTGGACAAAAGTGCTGGTTTGTGTGCAACTGGACCTCTATTTGGAGCTAAAGACATTTCACCTTTAATCCAAAAGTCTTCTTCAGTCGTGACCTGATGGTGGAGAATCAGGAGGTATATCTCTGGACCACTGTGGGTGGAGCTGTGATCTGTAGACCACACCTCTCATCATGTGGCAATGGGTGAACTGGAGTGAGTCATTATGATCACAGGGTCCAGAGAGTGTTATCTGCTCTGACGGTGAAGAGCAGTTAAACTTCCTGGGATGGGATCTCAAGGCAGAATGGTCTGTAGCAGATATATGATGACGTAGTCTTCTCCTCTTCTGTTCAGATATATGATGACATAGTCTCCTCCTCTTCTGTTCAGAGTCGGTTGTTCTTGGTGGACATAGATGACCTCCTTTACTCCTCTCTCATACCACCTGTTCTTCCCTGTCCTAAATGTGGACATCAGTGTCTTTAAAGCAGTGTCTCCTCTCCTTTAGATGGAGATTTACTGCTCAATCCTGTCCCTTGTCCTTTAGATGGAGATGTACTGCTCAATCCTGATGAAAATGGCGCTGTATAAATATATAATTGAATTGATTTGCACAAATGAGAAGTTGCAGTATCTGCCCTGCAGTCTGGAGTTTTATAAGGTTCATGCTAGACTTTGGCATTTTCCACTCGCAAGAAGGTACTGTGAAACCAAGGCAAACTGCAGTTAGTGCACAATGATTTGGTTCACAGTACAGGCAGGTG
>JAIFZK010000101.1:90000-92500 GCA_027481765.1 Tenualosa thibaudeaui
AAACTATCTTATGCTAGCCTCTTCCCCAGAGCCTTCACTCAGCCTCTCTGATGCTGACTGGTGACGTAAAATAGAGAAGTCAAAAGGTTTTCCCCTCCCGTCCACCCGAGACAGCATAAAGCGCACTAGCCAAGACAGCAGTTTAAAAGGTTACTGACATTCAACGCCACATCACAACACAACCCTCTTTCTACTGAGGATCCCCAAAGGCTCACACTTAAGTTAAAACAAAGAACTCACACACCAGTGTTCCATACGTTAACTCACACACATGCTGTATCTTAACTCACTCACGTGTGCTCTATGTTAACTCAAACGTGCCATAAAGTAACTCACACAAGTGTGGCATACATTTCCAGCTACCTGGGCCAGCATGCATGTTTTGTTCTGCCACTCTGCCTTGGAGTAAACACACAGAGAGGGTTTGTTTGGACCACCTTAATTAACATATTTATTGATCTGTGTGTTTGGACCACCTTAATTAACATATTTATTGATCTGTGTGTTTTCACTATTTGTTTGTGTGTCTTGAATTTGTGCTCTGGAGTTTCAGCAGTCAGGGACTTCTGATGAGACAAACTGACCTGACAGCTCTGACCAGACATGTGACATGCCTTCCCTCGGCTCCCCAGTGTGTGTGTGTGTGTGTGTGTGTGTGTGTGTGTGTGTGTGTGTGCACGGCTCTGCACAAGGATGTTTTATTTAAACAGAGCAGACTGGAGTGAAGTGCACGTTCACATGGCGACGCCTTAATTAGCTCGGAGCGACGGCGACTCTTCGGGGTTCAAGCCAATAAACACAGATCCGGTGGCAGCGCAGATCGCTCCTCTGTGAGGTTAGAGAGGAACAGACTCAGGGGCTCACAGGGAATAATTATTCTCCTCTCTTCTAGTTGTTTCATTTTGGTTTTGAGTAAATGAGTGAGCGAGTGAGTACTCCTTCAAGGCACAGGAAAACCAATCTGAGCCAAGAGCCGCCTGCCAGGATAGAGTGGTGTAGAAAGACTCCAATTAATCATCAAATCATCATCTATTGCCATTATATACAATAATAACAGCTTTTGTTTGCAATTAGAGCCAATTCAGACATTTTCTAAAGATCGTCTCCACCTCAGAGCTCAGGGCTTTCAGGCCAGTGGGAATCCAGTAAGTGCTGCTTTACTGTGATGCTTCTCTAGATTTGATCAACCAATAGAATTCATTACTCTGTCATGTGATGTGTCCTTCTTTAAGGTTGGTCACAGAAAGAAAAGAGACGGAAGTGTGGGGTTCACTAGAGAGGGAAGCCCCCACAGGCCTCTGGGGGCAGGTGTGTGTGTGTGTATGTGTGTGTGTGTGTGTATGTCTGGGAGGTGGGGGTTTGGGGGGGTGGAGGGGTGCGGCAGAGGGGTTATGGCTCCCCCACCCACACCACGGTGTTTCCCAAAGGTGCATCCGTGATCTCACAGTTCAGCTTATCCAGACGGCCATCCAGGATGAAGAGGGACAGCTGCGACGGAGTCATCAGGTACTGGCCGAACAGGCCGCTGCCCACCATGACCCGGTTCTGCCGTCCCCAGGTCCACTGCTCAGTGGGCGTGGGTTCCTTCAGGCCCTTGATCATCTTGACGGTTCCGGAGCGCAGCTCAACGACCAGAGCATCGGTCTGCCGGCCCGAACTTCCAAACGCGTTGTACTGGCCGCCCTCGGTGAAGCTGGGCATGAACGCCACGTCTGACAGGTGCAGGTTGGTGTGGATGTCGAAGGGACGGCCGATCTCACCACGCCACGACACCTGCTGCACGCGCATCAGCCCGTCACGGTCGTCCACGGTGACCAGGTGGTGTCCGTCAGGTGAGACGTAGGGCGTACCACTGACGTCGCCGTTAGTTCCGATCACACTGTCCGTAACGCTGTCCAGCACCAGCTGTGGCCGTCGAGCGCCTGTGGCGTCGTCCTGGCAACTCACGAAGTAGTAGCCACCCAGGTGTGTGTAGGCGAGCGACTGCGGCACGCAGCCGTACGCGTGCAGGCTGATGTTCTTCACGTAGGATGTGCTCTCCAGGTCGATCTTGGCCAGCGACGGCTCGTTCCTGTGGAGGATGATCCCAAACCTGGAGGACACAGGGGCTCAAGTTAGACTTCCAGAACCTGTGTGAGGCTCATATCTGTACCCCGTTACACAAGTTAGTCTCCCTTTCTCGTGTGTGTGCATGTGTGTGTGTGTGTGTATGTGTTTGTCATATCTGTACCCCGTTACAGAAGCTAGACTCCCCTTCTGGTGTGTGTGTGTGTGTGTGTGTCTGTACCCTGTTAAATCACCATTGGGAACCAGTAGAAAATGCAAATACTGATGAATCCTAAAGAGGACATGGCCTACTGTGGTGCTAGAAACACCTAACATAGAGGCCTTAAAGAGATGTGTGTGTGTGTGTGTGTGTGTGTGTGTGTGTGTGTGTGTGTGTCCACGGGCATAAGGCATTTAAAAGTATTACAATAAAAGTGTGTAAGACTGGAGTCAT
>JAIFZK010000101.1:100000-122500 GCA_027481765.1 Tenualosa thibaudeaui
AACACTGTGAGGACTGTGTCTCTGAAATCATCATTTATCAAACACTGTGAGGACTGTGTCTCTGAAATCATCATTTATCAAACACTGTGAGGACTGTGTCTCTGAAAACATCATTTATCAAACACTGTGAGGACTGTGTCTCTGAAATCATCATTTATCAAACACTGTGAGGACTGTGTCTCTGAAATCATCATTTATCAAACACTGTGAGGACTGTGTCTCTGAAATCATCATTTATCAAACACTGTGAGGACTGTGTCTCTGAAATCATCATTTATCAAACACTGTGAGGACTGTGTCTCTGAAAACATCATTTATCAAACACTGTGAGGACTGTGTCTCTGAACTCATCATTTATCAAACACTGTGAGGACTGTGTCTCTGAAATCATCATTTATCAAACACTGTGAGGACTGTGTCTCTGAAATCATCATTTATCAAACACTGTGAGGACTGTGTCTCTGAAATCATCATTTATCAAACACTGTGAGGACTGTGTCTCTGAAATCATCATTTATCAAACACTGTGAGGACTGTGTCTCTGAAATCATCATTTATCAAACACTGTGAGGACTGTGTCTCTGAAATCATCATTTATCAAACACTGTGAGGACTGTGTCTCTGAAATCATGTGGAGTCTGAAAATATTCCCATCTAACCAACCCCGAGTTTCTGAACAACTAAAAACACTCCTCAAAGAAAGGAAGGCTGCTTTCTTTCTGGCAGCATGGGTCTCATGCAGGGAGAAATGAGAGAACTGAGAGCTAGTATTTTCAATCCAAAAACAGAGAATACAAATAGAATAGACAGTGGTAGGATAAAACAGGCTGTCATCTTGTTTAATACAACCTCTTAACCTTCCAACAAAGGTGCTATAGAGGTGTGTATGTGTGTGTTTGTTTGTATACAACCTCTTAACCTTCCAACAAAGGTGCTATAGAGGTGTGTATGTGTGTGTTTGTTTGTATACAACCTCTTAACCTTCCAACAAAGGTGCTATAGAGGTGTGTATGTGTGTGTTTGTTTGTATACAACCTCTTAACCTGCCAACAGAGGTGCTATAGAGGTGTGTGTGTGTGTTTGTTTGTATACAACCTCTTAACCTTCCAACAAAGGTGCTATAGAGGTGTGTATGTGTGTGTTTGTTTGTATACAACCTCTTAACCTTCCAACAAAGGTGCTATAGAGGTGTGTATGTGTGTGTTTGTTTGTATACAAACTCTTAACCTTCCAACAAAGGTGCTATAGAGGTGTGTATGTGTGTGTTTGTTTGTATACAACCTCTTAACCTTCCAACAAAGGTGCTATAGAGGTGTGAATGTGTGTGTTTGTTTGTATAAAAAATCTTAACATTCCAACAAAGGAGATAAAGAGGTGTGTGTCTGTGTGTGTTTGTTTGTATACAACCTCTTAACCTGCCAACAGAGGTGCTATAGAGGTGTGTGTGTGTGTTTGTTTGTATAGAACATCTTTTCCAACAGAGGTGCTATAGAGGTGTGTATGTGTGTGTTTATTTGTATACAACCTCTTAACCTTCCAACAAAGGTGCTATAGAGGTGTGTATGTGTGTGTTTGTTTGTATACAAACTCTTAACCTTCCAACAAAGGTGCTATAGAGGTGTGTATGTGTGTGTTTGTTTGTATACAACCTCTTAACCTGCCAACAGAGGTGCTATAGAGGTGTGTGTGTGTGTGTGTGTGTGTGTGTTTGTTTAATATGATCTCTTAACCTGCTGATAGGGCACAAACACCTTAAAGGGTACTGCTAGTATAAAGGCTGACAGTTCTGGCAATTTCAGTCAAAGTTCTGTGGACAAATGAAACCAGTTCTTTGGTAGATTAATACAGTTTGTCTACAAGAGTGACAGAGGTAGACTACTGACAGAAGTAGACTACTGACGGTGCTGTGCTGGTTCTGTTAGACCATGCCAGGGTCCTGTTTGTAGATTTCAGTGGAGCTTTCAATTCTATAAAGTTACACATTCTCCTAGGAAGCTTGGTCAATCTTAAAGGGGACACACAATGGAGGAATGAACTGGTGTACCTTGTTTTATGATGTTAAAATAGAATCCATCCAAGTTTAATTTACCAAAATAAGCTCAAACACAATTAAAGCCTAATATTTAGGCTGGGTATTGAAAAGGTCCTTTTGTCTAAAAGGCGCCCTGTTTGGCAACCATACTTGAACTGCAATTGCTTTGTGCTATTTGACATCCTATGTAGGCTTTGTTCTAATTTGTCCATGTTTTAGTGGCTATTTCTGAGTTCAAGATTTTTATCTAAAGGAGGACACAGCTCTGCCTCATGTTCAAAATAGCTCTTTGGCCAAGCACAGCCTCTCCTCATTCAAGCCGAGGCAAAGATGGTTTTCTAATCTATGTCTCTAATCTATGTCTCTAATCTGATGTCTTTAATGTCAATAGCGGACTAATTGTCTGGATTAGAGATTTCCTTTCTTTAGAGGGGATGTGCTAGTGCCACTCAATCGGGGGTGATTACTATTAGCACAGGCTACACACAGGCAAGAGTTTAATATTAGCACAGGCCAGAGTTTACTATTAGCACAGGCTGTCCACAGGCCAGAGTTTACTATTAGCACAGGCTACACATAGGCCAGAGTTTAATATTAGCACAGGCTACACATAGGCCAGAGTTTAATATTAGCACAGGGCAGAGTTTACTATTAGCACAGGGCAGAGTTTACTATTAGCACAGGCCAGAGTTTACTATTAGCACAGACTACCCACAGGCCAGAGTGTAATATTAGCACAGGCCACAGTTTAATATTAGCACAGACTACCCACAGGCCAGAGTTTACTATTAGCACAGGCCAGAGTTTACTATTAGCACAGGCTACAGTTTAATATTAGCACAGGCTACAGTTTAATATTAGCACAGGCTACCCACAGGCCAGATTTTTAGCACCGTTGTTGTACTCTTTATTCACACATGAATTTGCTCTTTATCATGGTGATTTAAACTGATTAAACATGCAGATGACATGGCCTTAGCTGGCCTGTTTAAGAAAAATGATCCCTCTGGTGAGTCCACCTATCTATCTATCTATCTATTTATTTATCCATCATGAATCCCTCCATCCATCCATCACCTACTTGTCCAGGCTCTTGAAGCTGCTGTAATAACCAGTTAGAAATAGAATGTCAGGGGAGCTACTCCCAAGGACCCGACAACAGAGCCAGTCCCGCTCAATGCTCAATGTGTTGAAACCCTGCAAACTTAAATATCTTTGCACATTTCTTGACTGTCAGCAGAGCTTCACTGAAAACACAGGTTATATTTTTAAAAAATGTTCCCCCAGCCCATAGATCTTTAAACTTGTCTTAGCACCTTGTCTTAGCAACCTTCCTGCTTGGTTCGGATACTTAAGTTGTAAGTGCAAAAATAAATTAAATAGAATTGTATCAATGGCAACAAAAATAGTGTGAAAACCCCAAAAACATTTAGCCAAACTCTACTCAAGCATAGAGGCAGACTGTTCCCATCCTCTTTTTAGCCAGCCTGTCTGCATGCTATTTGGTATTGTTAATGTGTTGTGTGTTCAGCCTGTCTGCATGCTATTTGTGATGGTAATGTGTTGTGTGTTCAGCCTGTCTGCATGCTATTTGTGATGGTAATGTGTTGTGTGTTCAGCCTGTCTGCATGCTATTTGTGATGGTAATGTGTTTTGTTTTCAGCCTGTCTGCATGTTATTTGTGATGGTAATGTGTTTTGTGTTGTGTGTTCAGCCTGTCTGCATGTTATTTGTGATGGTAATGTGTTTTGTGTTGTGTGTTCAGCCTGTCTGCATGTTATTTGTGATGGTAATGTGTTTTGTGTTCAGCCTGTCTGCATGCTATTTGTGATGGTAATGTGTTTTGTGTTCAGCCTGTCTGCATGCTATTTGTGATGGTAATGTGTTGTGTGTTCAGCCTGTCTGCATGCTATTTGTGATGGTAATGTGTTGTGTGTTCAGCCTGTCTGCATGCTATTTGTGATGGTAATGTGTTGTGTGTTCAGCCTGTCTGCATGCTATTTGTGATGGTAATGTGTTTTGTGTTCTGTGTTCAGCCTGTCTGCATGCTATTTGTGATGGTAATGGTGAGTCAAATATCA
Source organism: Tenualosa thibaudeaui (assembly GCA_027481765.1). Classification (NCBI taxonomy): domain Eukaryota; kingdom Metazoa; phylum Chordata; class Actinopteri; order Clupeiformes; family Clupeidae; genus Tenualosa; species Tenualosa thibaudeaui. The sequence goes on from JAIFZK010000101.1 coordinate 104,114, forward strand.
TTTTTCACTTTTTAGTAAGATTTATTCTATTATATTGTATTCTAACTTTGGCAACAGCGTCAGCATTTGCTCTCAGCCAGCCACCTCTCCTCACACCTCCTGTGTGTATGTGTGTTTGTGTGTATGTATGCCTAATTGGGCTTTGCAACCACTTCTGCATTATCCCAAAAGCACTTCAGAACCAGCCACACATCTGTTCTCCTCCATTGTAGTTTGCATCTGTGAATGCATGACAAGCTGCTTTTACAAAAGCTACTTCTACAGGTGAGTGTGTGTGTGTGTGTGTGTGTGTGTGTGTGTGTTCTACAGGTTCACTTCAGTCCCATAGTGAGCAGCACTGAGTTCTAAAGTTCTAAAGAGAATAAAGTTCATTCTGATTCTAATTCTAAAGGCAATTCCAATCTGCTCAATGTGCCAGGAGACCCGTCTTCTGTCCAAACCCTCGCTTGGGATAACGTTGGAACCTGTGTATGCCTGTGTGTGTATGTGTGTGTGTGTGTGTAGGAACAGGTATACAGTGACAGTAGTGTGCCAGATCATTACTGTGGCTGCAAAATACAGCTGGACTCCAGCAGCGGTGTCATCTCTCAGTGATTTCTGTTTGTGTGTGTGTGTGTGTGTGTGTGTGAAACACAGCTGGACTCCTGCAGTGATGCTGCCTCTCTGTGTTTTCTGCTGTGGGACAGGTGTATGTATTTTACACTATCCTCTCCCCCAATAACACACACACACACACACACACACAGACCTCCAGTGTGCATTTGTGAAGTGTAAACACGTGCATATGCATTAGTGTGTGTATCTGTGTGTGTGTATGTGGGTGTGTGAGTGTGTGTGTTTATCTGTATGTATGTGTGTGTGTGTATCTATGTGTATGTGTGTGTATGTATCTGTGTGTGTCTGTGTGTGTGTATGTATATGTGTGCCTGTGTGTGTGTCTATCTGTGTGTCTGTGTGTGTATGTATCTGTGTGTGTGTGCGTGTGTGTGTGTGTGTGTGTCTATCTGTGTGTCTGCGTCTATGTGTGTGTGTCTATCTGTGTATGTGTGTGTGTGTGTGTGTGTATGTATCTGTGTGTCTGCATCTATGTGTGTGTGTCTATCTGTGTGTGTGTGTGTGTTTACCTGATGTGGCTGATGAGGAGGCTAGCGGGAGCGATAAAGAAGTCGTCCACACGGTCAAAATGCTGCCCCACAGGTTGTGTGTGTACTGTGTGGTGTGAGGAGCTTGCGCTTGCTTGGCTGATCACCTGGAGGGGGGGGGGGGGGGGTATAAACACACACTTAAGAACTGAATTCAGTTTCTATACACAATAGAATTACCCTCCTCAGACAGACAGACTGCAGCCTCACAAACACTAAAGGAGCCCATAGTCGACCAAATCCTTCATTCAATTCTGAACATTCAAATTAGAACAGCAGCTTTACAGTGGAAGACTAGAAAGACAGAGAGACAGAGAGAGAGATAGAGATAGAGATAGAGAGAAAGAGAATGGGAGACAGAGATAGAGAGAAAGAATGAGAATAAGGGAGAGAGAGAGGGAGACAGAGAATGGGAGACAGAGATAGAGAGAAAGAATGAGAGAAAGGGAGAGAGAGAGAGGGAGACAGAGAGAGATAGAGAGAAAGAGAATGGGAGACAGAGATAGAGAGAAAGAATGAGAGAAAGGGAGAGAGAGAGAGAGGGAGACAGAGAGAGATAGAGAGAAAGAGAATGGGAGACAGAGATAGAGAGAAAGAATGAGAGAAAGGGAGAGAGAAGGAGGAGGGGGGGATAGCAGCTTGCCGATTTGTTGACTTCTGCCTTTAATCAGTGAAGACGGACAAGCCCTTGCTCAACAGCGCCCCCTATACTAAACTGTTCTGCTCACTGCAGTCGTGTTGTCTTCTGTGTTCTCATCTCTGTCTCTGATGTGGGAACAGGTGCAGGTGTGCAGAGGGACCTTTTGATCTCTTGCTGCTCGTCTCACAGACCCACATCATTTTATGCCCACGACCCACCCCTCTTACCACCACCTTATGTGGCACGCCAGATTAGGATTGGGATTAGACAGGTGACAGCAGGCCGAATTAGATGGAGGGAGGGAGGGAGGAAGAGAGAGAGAGATGGAGGGGATGGAGGGAGAGGGGGAAGGGGAGAGAGAAAGAATCACACAGATAAGAGGGAGGCAGATGAGAACAGAGAGAAAGAAAGAGACAGAGAGAAAGAGAGGGATAAGGAGAAAGAGAGAGACAGAGAGAAAGAGAGAGACAGAGAGAAAGAGAGGGATAAAGAGAAAGAGAGAGACAGAGAGAAAGAGAGGGATAAAGAGAAAGAGAGAGACAGAGAGAAAGAGAGGGATAAAGAGAAAGAGAGACAGAGAGAAAGAGAGAGACAGAGATAAAGAGAGGGATAAAGAGAAAGAGAGACAGAGAGAAAGAGAGAGATAAAACTGAGGATACAGAACCTTAACAGGCTTGGATGGGGAGAGGAAATGCTTTACATTTGCTGTGTGTGTGTGTGTGTGTGTGTGTGTGTGTGTGTGTGTGTGTGTGTGTGTGAGTGTGTGTGTGTGTGTGTGTGTGTGTGTGTGTGCACAGTATGTACACAATTTCACTTTTTTACACTCAGTAACCATATGCATGTAACAATACAATTTCCTTGTATCTTTGCATCCATGTATGTGTGTGTGTGTGAGTGTGTGTGTGTGTATGTATGTGTGTGTGTGTGTGTGTGTGTGTGTGTGTGCACGCAGTACATGTTACCTGTAGAGTGGGTGTGCTCTTCTGCAGGTCTCCCCAGCTCAGCACCCAGACTTGGTCATGTGACTTATCATAATGCAACTTGACAGGCACAGCATCAGTGGGGACAGTCTACAGTGGGAGAAAGACACGCACGCACACACACACACACACACACACACACACACAGACACACACACACGCACACACACACAGACACACGCACACACACACAGACACACGCACACACACACAGAGACACACACACACATTTTAATTCTTTATTTGAATTGACAGATAGACATTTGTCATAGTCTAATCCAAATTTGTCTTCAAGGAGTCTTCCACAGTATAACAAGCATCTGCTCATAGGGTGCTATAAGGATAAAGGTGTCAACTATGCTCCACACTGAACTATATTGTGTGGCCCTTTTCTTAGAGTCCACAGATCTGTAAGCAGGCTTGTATAAAGTACTAATAAGAGTCACTTGAGGAAAAGTCCAGATATCTTACCAATCAACTACTTTGCTAGAAGTTCAAGTCACCCACTAGCATGTTACTCAAGTAAAGTCTACAAGCATCTAATTTTTACTCAACTTAAGTACAAGAAATAATGGATTAATTAAATGTACTTAAGCAATGAAAGTAAAAGTACAAATATCACTCACAGACACACACACACACACACACACACACACGCAACCAGGATGAAAATGCCCATATCACATCTACAGGTTTAATGGAGAATTTGTTGACAGTTGGCTTCCCCAATACAAAACTTTGTTGCTCAGTCAACCACTGCATTAAATTTCATCTGATACTTGTTGCAAATTGAAAATGTAGTGGAGTAAAAGTTGACAGAGCTTGAACAACTCAAGTAAAGTATAGATACTTTTATGCACATGGCCCACATTACCAAAACACAAGGCAATAACTTTACAAGAATAGCCACAGTTGATTTAAGCCTGACTCAGGGGTTGATGGTTTAGTTGTTTTAAGCCTGACTCAGGGGTTCATGGTTCAGCAGTTTGGATGGATAACAAGCGTGCATGTAGGCACCAAAAGAGCAGACAGTTTCTGAATAATGACTGATTTGTTAAGCTCACTGAATAATATGAGATCAGGCATATTTGATGTGTGATTGACAGCAGCTCCCAAAGAAACACACTGATCGAGTGTAAGAGAAAACCAGTCCAGTTTTGTGCAGCTCTTTTAAGGTTAGCGTATGGGCTATGGTCTCTCTTTGCCGATCAGCGCATCACACAGAACGGCTCATGTTCAGATGGACACACACACACACACAAGTGGGCTTTTATTGTGTTTTGCAGAAATTAATGGTATACAATGTGATCGGCTAATTTCCTGTTCAGTGATTGAACACACACACACACAGCACACACACACACACACACACACGTACACACACACACACACACATACAAAGAGAGATGAATTTCAGCCCAGTCACACAGCTGAAAAACAACAACACACACTATATTAGCAAATCATTGAATCCATTCATTTTTAAAAACCTTCATAAAAGTGTCCATTTCAAAAACTTTGGGACAGATTAGAGAAAGAATTCGACAGGCATTCACCTCATCAATGACCAGTATTTTTGATGAAGCACACACACAAACAATCCCCCCCTCCCACACACACACACGCACACATACAAAGCTGCTGCGTTTTAATGGATGTCTCTTGACAAGTGGCAGCAGCAGCTGGTGTTATGAGCCTTTCAATATGTGTGTGTGTGTGTGTGTGTGTGTGTGTGTGTGTGTGTTATGAGGCATTCTGTGTGAAGCACTCAGTCATTCTCTTCTGTGCTTGCAGCCATATTGCACACACACACACACACACACACACACACACATGGCTGTGCCACCAAGCTGTAATTACCTCCTCTTTTCTTTACAACCAAGCACGCCACCTGGGAACACAGAGGCAACTGTCATGCTTGATAGGAGGATTTAGCTGTGTGTGTGTGTGTGTGTGTGTGTGTGTGACAGAGTGATTTCACATTCTGCACACTTGAGTACAACCCACCATGTGCAGACACATATAAGTTCCTGCTTCATGCACCAGCATAAGAAAAAAACAAATTGTGTGTGTGTGTGTGTGTGTGTGCGTTCGTGCGTGTGTAGTGTGCGTGCGTGCGTGTGCGTGTGCGTGTGCGTGTAGTGTGTGTGTGCGTGCGTGCGTGCGTGCGTGCGTGCGTGTGTGTGTGCGTGTGTGTGAGGAGTTAGCATCCACATGGACATCTTACTGTCCATCCTATTGTACACTTTCAGCTGAATTAGAGCTGTGTACTTTCAAATGAGTACACTTTCAGCTGAATTAGAGCTGTGTACTTTCAAATGAGTACACTTTCACCTGAATTAGGGTCATCTAATGAATCATTTAGTGGACTGAGGATACTAAACCACCATGGATGCAGCTTCAATCACACAGGTAAACAAAGCTTTCATTTCAGCTGTGGTCTTTACTTGTGCATGACTGCCTACTAGTCTCCTCTGTTGTTCTCTGCCTTTGAGATGGAAAACCCACATATTCACTAGTGATCAAAAACACACCCACGTATCACTAGTAATTAAAAACCCACCCACGTATTCACTAGTGATCAAAAACACACCCACGTATCACTAGTAATTAAAAACACACCCACGTATTCACTAGTAATCAAAAACACAGCAAGATTATTCACTAGTAATCAAAAACACACCCACGTACTCACTAGTAATTAAAAACACACCCACGTACTCACTAGTAATTAAAAACACACCCATGTATTCACTAGTAATTAAAAACACACCCATGTATTCACTAGTAATTAAAAACACACCCACGTATTCACTAGTAATTAAAAACACACCCACGTATTCACTAGTGATTAAAAACACACCCACGTATTCACTAGTGATCAAAAACACACCCACGTATTCACTAGTAATTAAAAACACACCCATGTATTCACTAGTAATTAAAAACACACCCATGTATTCACTAGTAATTAAAAACACACCCATGTATTCACTAGTAATTAAAAACACACCCATGTATTCACTAGTCCATATTACTGAGTAGTAATATTATTTACTGGTAGTTTAAGTAAGGAAGATCTAGACTCTTCACTGGTCCAACCCCTCAAAGGGAGCACAGCTATGAGAGTCAGATCAGGGCCAGATGACCCAATGACCCAATGCTCTATTACTAGTTACTAGTAATGTTATAGTATTATTATATATTAATATCATCTATCTTTCACAGTGTTGTATCTCAACAGCTCTCACCTTCAACTTCCCAAGACTCTTCCCAAGCTTTCTGACATGATCACCCGCTCTTCAGAGGTTCACATACAGTGTCACACACACACACACACTCTCTCTCTCACAAACACACACACACGTTTCCTTGGCTCAGGTGGCTAATTAAGCTCTGCTTCTGACACCAGCTCTCCAGTAGACCAGTTATAAGAGTACACACAAACACACACACGCACATTCACAAACACACACACGCACACATACACACAAAGCTCTCCAAAAGACCATTAATGAGGAACTGGGTGCCAGGAAAACAAGGTGCATCCTGGGAAACCCTGGGGAGCCTGGCACCCTCACAGGTCCTACAACAACACCTCATTACATACACACACACACACACACTCTCTCTCTCTCTCTGTCACTTACACACACACACAGACACACACACCAATTTTTCCATTTCCAACAGCACTTTCTTGCCATGGCCAACCAACTTGGCTTACCAACATGTTTAGAAAACAACGGTAGGACCATTCCTCTCTGTCTCTGTCAGAAACACACACACACACACACACAGAGAAGGCCTGTGTGAACGAGTGCAGGAGTGAGGGATTCAAAGAGAAGCTGTGTAAACGAGTGCAGGAGTGAGGGATTCAGAGAGAAGGCCTGTGTGAACGAGTGCAGGAGTGAGGGATTCAGAGAGAAGGCCTGTGTGAACGAGTGCAGGAGTGAGGGATTCAGAGAGAAGGCCTGTGTGAACGAGTGCAGGAGTGAGGGATTCAGAGAGAAGGCCTGTGTGAACGAGTGCAGGAGTGAGGGATTCAAAGAGAAGCTGTGTAAACGAGTGCAGGAGTGAGGGATTCAAAGAGAAGCTGTGTAAACGAGTGCAGGAGTGAGGGATTCAGAGGAAGGCCTGTGTGAACGAGTGCAGGAGTGAGGGATTCAGAGAGAAGGCCTGTGTGAACGAGTGCAGGAGTGAGGGATTCAGAGACCAGGCCTGTGTAAACGAGTGCAGGAGTGAGGGATTCAAAGAGAAGCTGTGTAAACGAGTGCAGGAGTGAGGGATTCAAAGAGAAGCTGTGTAAACGAGTGCAGGAGTGAGGGATTCAAAGAGAAGCTGTGTAAACGAGTGCAGGAGTGAGGGATTCAGAGAGAAGGCCTGTGTGAACGAGTGCAGGAGTGAGGGATTCAGAGAGAAGGCCTGTGTGAACGAGTGCAGAGGGAACACCCAAGTCGGCTTGGATCCTCTGAGATCTGAGAGTCGCCGCTATCTACTGCTGCTGCTACAAAGGAGGTGTGGCTTAAGAGCTTACTCTCCCATGGGAAACACACACACATACACACACACACACACACACACACATATGCACACACTTGCACACACATATGCATACACTGACAATCACACACACACACTGACAATCATACACACACACATACACACACTGACACACCCATGCATGCACACACACTCACAATCACACAAACACACACACACACACTCACAATCACAAACACACACACAATACTTTTCTGTATGAGAAGTTGAAGGTGTACTCTCTTCTCTTCTGTTTTAATGTCAGTAGTGAGAAGAGCCCATGTGTGAGTGACAGAATGAGATCATCTTTATGTGCAAACACACACACACACACACACACACACACACGTCAGAAGTCTTCTGTGAGACCCAAGTCATTTAATGAGGTTACCTAGGGAATGAGTGTTTTTTATTCACAATGTACCACAGTAAAGTCATCTAAGAGCAAGCAACATCTTGTGTCATCACACACACACACAAACACACACACACAGTCAGTCAGTCTCTAGTCACATCTTGTCTCGTCAGACAAGAAAATTTCACCTTTAAAAAACATTCAAGTACTTTACAGAGGAAGTATCACCATCAGAGTGTGACAGCACACACATACACACACACACACATGCCTTCTCACACACACACACACACACACACCACATGCCCGCTCACACTCACTTACTCTCACACACACACACACACACACACACACACACACACATACACACACACCACATGCCTGCTCACACACATGCACACAACCTGAAACCTATAGACTATAGACTATATGGAAGCCAAAAGGTGCTTCTTTAAAAGGGACATCAAATGGATGAGTACTTTCCCTGATTGTTAAAACAGAATATGGTAAACTTTTATTTATCAAGAAATAACTGTAGGCTCTACAGTTGTGTAGCTGTAGTGGTTATTTCTAAGCGGACTTAGACCAATGGTCACAGACTTTTGCTCACTTAGTCCAAATCGAGTCAGAATGACGAACCCATTACTTCAGGGCTTTCATGTCCACACATCAGAACCTGTCCTAACCGACTCCACTAAACTCCTGGCTGGAGTCCATGACAGACATAATCTGTGCATTCCTATGCTGGAATGTGTGAATGGACCAGTGTCCTCTGGGACATTTTAGGATTAAGTGTCTTCTTCAAGGGCACAACAGTGGCAAGCAAGATACCACCGCCTGACATGGCTGCCTGGCTTGAAACAATGCATGCAGGGAAACAATGAGCATTTTTCTTTGGGCAGGAATCTGTGATGCTGCTTACATCATAAGCCCAATGCAAGTCCCTTGGAATTAGCCTGCCAGCTATGTCAAACGAGCCCGATATTAAATTAAGTCTGCCATGATTTTTGCAACAGAGTTTGCATCCATAGTGACCTCATCATTAATATACAATATAAACAATTATCAAGAGTTTACAGCAAGCCAATTGTTGGGTCAAAGGTTAAACAGTCACTGGGTCAAAGGTCAGATGAGGAACAGTGGACTTACCTGGATGGCCTTCTGTGATTGGATGTCGACAATGAGGACTCTGTTGAGCAGGGGCTGAGTGGCGTAGATGTACTTGTCCTTCACATTGACAGCTGAAGACCACACACACTTCTGTTCCTCCTCCCCCTCCTGGCGTGGACACACCTCCTCCTGCACCACAGCAAGAAGGAAGATTCAGATTGACCAATAACAATTCAGCTCAGGGCTGGACAGGACAGGGAACATGAGTGACCAGCAACAATTCATCTCAGGGCTGAACAGGGAACATGAGTGACCAGTAACAATTCAGCTCAGGGCTGGACAGGGAACATGAGTGACCAGTAACAATTCAGCTCAGGGCTGGACAGGGAACATGAGTGACCAGTAACAATTCATCTCAGGGCTGAACAGGGAACATGAGTGACCAGTAACAATTCAGCTCAGGGCTGAACAGGGAACATGAGTGACCAGTAACAATTCAGCTCAGGGCTGGACAGGGAACATGAGTGATGTCATGTTGTTGACCAGTTTAGGAAGAATTTACTTCATTACATGAGTGTTTATTGCAGTCATTACACACACACACACACACACACACACACACACACACACACACACACCGAGTGGCTGTTCTACAAAGTGGCCCACTGTGAGAGCACAATGGAGTGTGGTTCTGATGGGTCCAGTGCCAGGTTGTGTTGTGTGAGTGAGTGGTGCCCTGTGAGTGGCCTCTACATAGCCCGTAGATCAACAGCCACTCTGTCACCATGGCGCCAGTTGCCGGGGTGATCTGAGTCCAATTCGGACTTGTCTAAGGTGACTGGTGAGAGTGCACACGGCCAGGAGAGATGGGGGGCACTGCCCAGGCAGGCACATGGGGTTTCTGCGTGGCCTAATGACGTATGCCAGGATTCGCTGCCAATCCTAGAGAGCAGGGAGAGACCACATGACCTGCTGACGCACAGAGAAATGCCAGAGTCACAAGCTTGATGAGTCTCATTCTCTAAACACTGGAATAGATCTCCACTTCTGAGTGGGTATGGATCTCCTGTTCTACAAGGCACGCTCTGAAAGAATAGGAATGGATCTCCTGATCTAGAAGGCCAGCTCTGAAAGAATAGGAATGGATCTCCTGATCTAGAAGGCCAGCTCAGAATGAATGGGAATGGATCTCCTGATCTAGAAGGCCATCTCTTAAAGAATAGGAATGGATCTCCTGATCTAGAAGGCCAGCTCTGAAAGAATAGGAATGGATCTCCTGATCTAGAAGGCCAGCTCAGAACGAATGGGAATGGATCTCCTGATCTAGAAGGCCAGCTCAGAACGAATGGGAATGGATCTCCTGATCTAGAAGGCCAGCTCTTAAAGAATAGGAATGGATCTCCTGATCTAGAAGGCCAGCTCTGAAACAATAGGAATGGATCTCCTGATCTAGAAGGCCAGCTCAGAATGAATGGGAATGGATCTCCTGATCTAGACAGATGACAGACCCATTAAAAAAGATCCAATCAAACTTGTTGCACATTCTCATGAAGAATCCATTCTATGGTTGCCATAGTAATTATGGCATTAAAAAGCCAACATGTTAGTGATAAGATTATGTGTCTGATGTGGCTCTGATCTGGCCCTTATCTGGCTCGGATCTGGCATGGCAGAGACCTGTATTGGGCCATGTCTCTCTATTCCCTCTCAGGCTTTGAGCTCCAGAGCTCTCAGGCACTATAAAATGGGCCATCATCATAATGATCTCTTAATGCACACACACACACACACACACACACACACACAGACACACACACACAGACACACACACACACAAATAAGAGTGGACGTGCTAGACTGCTGCCTTGTTGCCAAGACAGCAGTGTGTGTGTGTATGTGTATGTGTGTATGTTTGATTGATGTCCTAATAGTGGTGTGCTTGTCTCAGAGGCCCAGAGAGGTGTGCTCAGCATTCACACTTCACTCCAATGCTGCACACACACACACACACACACACACACACACACACACACACACACACACACACACACACACACACACCGTCTCCTTACACAGGAATGCTTACAACATGTGTAAATCTAGATACCAATGACATGCACATTCTCTCTCTCTGGGTGTTGAGGAAGACAGGAGCAGAGAGTTACCAGAGAAAGAGGAAAGAAGGAATAAGAGATGGAAAGAAGAGGAGAGAGAGAGATGGATTGAGAGAGAGACCCATAGAGAGAAATGGACAGAGACAGATAGAGAGAGATGGACAGAGAGAGAGACAGATAGAGAGAGATGGACAGAGAGAGAGAGACAGATAGAGAGAGATGGACAGAGACGGACAGAGAGAGATGGACTGAGAGAAAGACAGATATAGAGAGATGGACAGAAAAAGACAGAGAAGAAGAGAGAAAGGGAGATACATGGAGTAATGGTTTGGAGAGAGAGAGAGAAAGATAGAAGGAGAGCTAAAGAGGAAGTGAGATGAAAAGAGATGGCATTTTCCAGACAGAGAAAGAGAGAGAAAGAGATACAAGGAGAGAGAGAAAGAGAGAGACGAGGGGTGAGAGATAGAGAGAGACAAGGAGAGAGAGATTGAGAGAGAGAGACGAGGACCAAGACAGGGAAAGAGAGAGATAGAGAGAGAGATGAAAACCGAGAGAAGGAGAGAGAGAGACGGGGACAGAGAAAAGGAGAGAGAGAGGTGGAGAGATGAGGGATGGTTATGAGCCTGCTGTGATGTATGGCTCTCAGGAGGACTGCAGCCTCTGAAAGATCTTAAAGCTAATTAGGTCTGTTGGAAATATTACATGAAAGCTGCTGCGTGCTGTGTGTGTGTGTGTGTGTGTGTGTGTGTGTTTATTATTATACGACAGCTACATGCTCTTCTCTCCCAGCGCTGAAGTGGGTCACGTACAGCTAGAATGATGGCTGATGTAGACAAACAAATCATGATGTTAGTAAATAAAAACTCTTAATTTATATGTGATCTTCCATGGCAAAAGCAGTCACATTGACACATTTTTCTGAATGAAGTCATTAATTTACACTCAACAGTTTATGGTTCAACCCATTCTAGCTTTTCTCTCTACTGGCTTCCATGATTCCCACCAGAGCTTTCAGCTCTGATTCCCACAGGACGCTGGCTCCCCCTTCACATTCAGTTAACTGCCGTCTGTAAGTTAACAATATTTTTACTTTGGTTCCCCAAAATGACAGAAAGAACTGACATTGAGATTATTTGCATCTTCCTAAGCTACAACGAACTGTTCATCTGTCCTTCCTGCATTAGCTTATCACCGGCAATCCGCTAATCATCGCTAGAAACCTTTCCAATGACAGGTAGCATAATGTTGACATGAATAACAAGCTCGTTTTTAAACCATTTAAGGTATGACTTTTGGCACAATTTAGTAAGAATGTGAAAGTGTATGCCTTACACTGCCAAATTATGCCCAGCAGTTTCATATTTCATATGATGTGAAATTGGGCTCCACCACACACTATGAGAATCTCAATCGATATTGTGTGGTCTGTGGAGGCCCCTGTGCACATGCTCATTGGCCTGCCACTGGGCACTAAGTCAGTGCCTTCATTTGGTATCTGTTTGCTATTCGGTTCATGTTGTACCAAATTTCTCATTCTTTTTCCTGTGACTGTACTTGCTTCACTTGAACAGTGGGTTATGGGTTGAAATACCAATGGGAATATGGCTTTAATATACTGCAGCCACTAACGAAGTATGTAGGGTATGTATATTGTATCTCATGCATGTGTACTCTGGGAGTGTGGGAATTCTCTCTTTGTGTGTATGATTGCATGTATGTATGTGTGTGTGTGTGTGTGTGCGTGTGTGTGTGCTGCAAAATGACTCTGACCTGTCGTCCAAGCAGCTTCTCACTGGGTTTGATGTGTCTCTGGATCTCACAGGCTACAGGCTGGATCACCTTAATGCCGTCCTCATAGAACACGTAAAACAGGTTTCCAATGCCAAGACCTACCACACACACACACACACACACACACACACACAGGGACACGGAGAGTCAGTTCATAGAACATGTACAGCAGATTTCCAATGTCCAGACCTCCCACAGACACACACACACACACACACACACAGGGACACGGACACATGTAGAAAAGATTTCCAATCCCCAGACCTCCCACAGGGACATTACACACACACACACACACACACACACACACACACACACACACACACACACAGGTAGAACAGATTTCCAATCCCCAGACCTGCCACAGGGACATTACACACACACACACACACACACACACACACACACACAGGTAGAACAGATTTCCAATGCCCAGACCTGCCACAGGAGAACGGAATGGAATGTGATGGAGCATAAGGGAATTGGTCTCACCTTCTTCTCTCCAGAGTATGTTTGCAACTGAAAGAAAGACAAAGTGACTCAAGTTAATTCATGGTTCAAAACGAACTTACAGTGCACTGGACTCCTGCTAAACTCCTGCTATACACTGCCAAGGTCACAGATGCTCTGACTATATATAGACTGCCAAGGTCACAGATGCTCTGACTATACACTGTCAAGGCCACAGATGCTCTGACTATACACTGTCAAGGCCACAGATGCTTTGACTAAACACTCTCAAGGTTTTAGATGGTCCAATTAAGCAGTCTCAAGGTCACAGATACTCTAACTGTAATTATCACAGATACTCTGACTATACACTTTCAAGGTCACAGATGGACTCTCAAGGTCAAATATGCCTTCTACTGGATTCATAATTAATAGAAAGTACACAGATGTTGCTATGAACCAGAGGAGGGAGTAAGTCACTGATTTGCAAGTCACATCTCAAGTCTAAACATTCAAGTCCGAGTTAACTTGAGACAGAGTAGACAGCTGTGAAGTCCAAGTCCAAGTCATGAACAAGTTACTATGTACTCTTCACCTAATGACATTTCAACATTCTGTTGATCATAATTTCATCATATCATTCTGATTTGAAGAGAAGTGAGTGAATGGTGGGTCTGAATTTCAGAATGGAAAGACACTACTGACCCAGAGGAGGATAAAGCACCTTGAAGTTACTGATGATTAAGTAAACACACAAATTCAGCTACAGGTGCATCATGAGTGTATGGATGCGTGAGGATGGTTGGGTGACTGAGTGAGTGGGTGACTGAGTGAGTGGGAGACTGAGTGAGTGAGTGGGAGACTAAGCAAGTGGGTGACTGACTGAGTGAGTGGGTGACTGAGTGAGTGGGTGACTGAGTGAGTGAGTGGGTGACTGAGTGAGTGGGTGACTGAGTGAGTGGGTGACTGAGTGAGTGAGTGGGTGACTGAGTGAGTGGGTGACTGAGTGAGTGAGTGAGTGAGTGAGTGAGTGGGTGACTGAGTGAGTGGGTGAGTGAGTGGGTGACTGAGTGAGTGAGTGGGTGACTGAGTGAGTGAGTGGGTGACTGAGTGAGTGGGTGACTGAGTGAGTGAGTGAGTGAGTGGGTGACTGAGTGAGTGAGTGGGTGACTGAGTGAGTGGGTGACTGAGTGAGTGAGTGGGTGACTGAGTGAGTGGGTGACTGAGTGAGTGAGTGGGTGACTGAGTGAGTGAGTGGGTGACTGAGTGAGTGAGTGGGTGACTGAGTGAGTGAGTGACTGAGTGAGTGAGTGGGTGACTGAGTGAGTGGGAGAAAATGAATGCCACAGTTTTCATTCATCACATCACTCATTACTTTGGACTTCAATAAACAATGTTTAATGTGCAGTATTAAACTAGATAATTTATATTACATATTACAGCCTTTGTCAAACTAGATGACTCGGGTAGCCTAACCTACTAAACATAAATCACCAGAGCTGAGGGCAAACCAGGGTCATTTAACACAAATATCTTAAACTTAAATGTGTTTTTCTCCACTTTCTAAACTTAGGCATTTTTATCAAATCAAACATGCATTGCGTTTAAATTTAACATGAGTAAGAGTGAGCAAATGAGTGTGTGCATGTGTGTGTGTGAAAGTGTGTGTGCATGTGTGTGTGTGTGTGTGGGACTGAGAGAAGCAAAGTGAGAGAGCACACACGTCACACCACACACTCCATAGACCAGATAGCATAGACTGATCATTAGACCTAATGTTTTTGTGACATTCATTGAATGGATGGACATCCAAATAGTTGAGCAATAACATAGCATAACAGCAACCACTGTGTGTGTTTTAATGTTATTTAATGTTATTAAATCCACTTTATTTAATTTCTCATGCTTCCCTGGGCCTGATGATCATTCAACACAGCTGTTTTCGTATAGCTCTGCCCACCAGCAGCTCTTAATCTGCTAGAAGTGAATGAGATAGGGCTGTCTAGCTAGCCTATGGCTAATATGTAAACTTGGATAGATGCATTTAGACCCAAAACACCTCAAGTCATTACAAGTCATTACAAGCCAAAGAGGCAAAGTCTGAGTCTAATCTCGAGTCAGTACTGAAGTCCAAGTCAAGTCACAAGTCATGCCTAATTTTCTCAAGACAAATTTCATTAAAATCGTGACCCAAGTCTGACTCAAGTCCAAGTCATGTGACTCGTGTGCACATCTCTGCTATGAACTCAAGTTATTTTCAGTTCAGGCTGAATGTGTCAGTCACACATGCTTTCTGAAGGTCACTAATGTATTGTCTGGGTCACACACTGTAAACAGCCTCAAGGTCATCAATGCTTTACACAATGTCAAGGTCATAGATGCTTTAAACACGGCCAAGGTCACAGCTCCCCCGACTAATGGTGATCATCAGTAGGCATTCCTGTGTGGACAATATGCATTGTACACATCACTGTATGCAGTACTGTATGCAGTACAACATGTAGCACGAGAGAGAGACAGGGAGAGAGAGAGACAGGGAGAGAGAGAGAGAGGGAAAGAGAGAGAGACAGGGAGAGAGAGGGAGGGAGAGAGAGAGAGAGAGAGAGTGACAGGGAGAGAGAGAGAGAGATAGAAGGAGAGAGGGACAGAGAGAGAGAGAGAGACAGGGAGAGAGAGAGAGGGAGAGAGAGGGGGGGGGGGAGAGAAGGAGAGAGGGAGGCCAAGCATGGGAGGTGCTTGATGGGAATCAAATGGAGTTCGTGGATGATTGGAGGTGACCAGAACGGACACGGCACGCAATTAACTTCCTGAAGGCTCTGCTGAGCGTCTCCCCACAGGACTGATGAGCCTCAGGGGAGGGGAAGAATGCTCTCCATGTGAGTTACATCTTTACCACACACACACACACACACACACACACACACACAAATACACCTACATGCAGTATTTGTACATACATCACTCACTCCCATCCCTTTTAAAGCACAGCCCCGTGTCCACACTGTTGAGTGTTTCCTGGGCTCTGCCACCCCAGATAACAGATGAAGCTCGTTAGGCTGCTCGTTGTCTAATTAGTGGCCATGACGGTTGCTTTCTGGGGCTTTGCTGTCTGCCTCCCAAGCCACATATGCATGCCTGACCTTCGGCTGCCCCCAGATGTGTGTGTGTGTGTGTGTGTGTGTGTGTGTGTGTGTGTGTGAGAGAGAGAGAGAGAGTGTGTTTGAGTGTGTGTGTTTACCTCTGTGTGTGTGTGTGTGTGTGTGTGTGTTTGTGTGAGTATGTGTGTGTGTGTGTGTGTGTGTGTGTGTGTGTGTGAGAGAGAGAGAGTGTGTTTGAGTGTGTGTGTTTACCTCTGTGTGTGTTTGTGTGAGTATGTGTGTGTGCATGTGTGTGTGTGTGTGAGAGAGAGAGTGTGTGTTTGTGTGAGTATGTGTTTATCTGTGTGTGTGTGTGTGTGAGTATGTGTATGTGTGTGTGTGTTAGTGTGAATATGTGTGTGTGTGTGCGTGTGTGTGTGTGTGAGAGTATGTGTGTGCGTGTGTGTGTGTCTGTGTGCATTTGTGTGAATTTCCTCTCTCATCCTTCTTTATTCTAAGCCACAGGCTCATTCTGTTTCCATCGACAAAGCAATCTCCCACAATTCAACTCTGATTCTAATCTCCCACAATGCTTTGCTCATTCTTCTGACAGAGGGGAGTAGAAAATGAGGGGAAGAACAAAAGCACAGAGAGAGAAAGAGAGAGAGAGAGAGACAAAAAGGCAAAGGTATTAATTTGAACCTTGGCGCTCAAAAGTGCTTAGTCAAGTCGTCCTTGTTAAGTCTTGCAAATGTGTGTGTGTTTGTGTGTATGTATGTCTGTGTATGTCTGGAGCATATGGGGATATGATTCAAAGGGGAAGAGTCCTGCTGGGAGGGGTACTGAGGGCTGGTGTGCGTGTGTGTGTGTGTGTGAGTCCTGAACATTGGTAAACATCTGTACATAGATGACTAGAGGGATACTAAGTGTGGGTTACTAAGGTGTGTATCTGTGTGTAGAGTTCCGAGTGTCAGACCTCAGGGTGTGGGTGAATATGTGTGTATCTATGAACTGATTGTGTGTGTGAGTGTGTGTCTGGATTTGTGTGTAGGTGTGTTTGGTATCCTGAGTACTGGTGTGTGTGTGTGTGTGTGTGTGTATGTGTATCTTTGTCCTTTAAATTGCAGAGAATGGCTGGCATCCTAGTCACCCTCTCGCCCCTCACACACACACACACACGCATACACATACACACACACACACACACACATATACACACACACACGCGCACACATACACACACACACACATACACACACACACGTCTGCACGGACACACACACATGTGCATGCACATACACAATACACACATACGCACGCATGCACACATTTTTCTCTCATGGGATCAAAACAGTATAGATTATTATTAGATGTGCAGCACATGTACACACACACACACACACACACACACACACACAGTATATGGCAGCTATTTATCACGGAGCAAAGAGATTGGGAGTTCGGGGTCACATGGATCCCATGCATCATCTGTCTCAGTTATATTACACAAGCGAGATGGGACAATTTTTCCAGATTGTTCCCCATTGCCCCGCCAGCATAGCCCTGAAATGTGCACAAACATCGTCGTTTGTCTCCCTGTACCCCCCCCCCCCCCACCCCCACACACACAACTCCCCCTCGCTTGATTCACTAGATGCTACCTTCCTAATAGCAAGGTTACACAAACTAGATTTGCTGTGCGAGGCCACGATCGTTAGGCTTTGGGCAGACAGCCCACAGCTATAAACAGCAGTGTGTGCCAAGCAAGCAAGCGAGCGCTCTCCCTTTGACAGCGTAACAGGTAGGCTATGCTACACTCGGCTACGCTAGGCTACGCAACGCTAGGCTACGCTACGCTAGGCTACAAGGGGGTTTTAATTAGGTCACTGCCACAAATGGAAAACTAATCATGACAAGTGCCCTGGGTCTCCCAGACTGCCATGGTCTTTCAGCTCCTCTCATTGGCTTATCAAACCAACACTAGCCTGTGGAATGCAGTGCACACACACACACACACACACACACCTGATGCACACTGGTGGTTGTCATGCAAATTCTCCTGGTGGGGTCGGATAATTAAAAAGTGTGGCGATGATTTAATTACAGCAGTTTTGAATGTGTTTCAGCATGACATGGGCATGCCATCTTTGTGAAGGGAATGCACACACACACATGCACACACACAC
>JAIFZK010000101.1:127500-132500 GCA_027481765.1 Tenualosa thibaudeaui
AGAGAGAGGAAGGGAGAGATAGAGAGATGAAGTGAGAGGATAGAGAGAGGAAGGGAGAGATAGAGAGATGAAGTGAGAGCATAGAGAGAGGAAGGGAGAGATAGAGAGATAAAGTGAGAGGATGGAGAGAGGAAGGGAGAGATAGAGAGATTAAGTGAGAGGATGGAGAGAGGAAGGGAGAGATAGAGAGATGAAGTGAGAGGATGGAGAGAGGAAGGGAGAGATAGAGAGATGAAGTGAGAGGATGGAGAGAGGAAGAGAGATAGAGAGATGAAGTGAGAGGATGGAGAGAGGAAGGGAGAGATAGAGAGATGAAGTGAGAGGATGGAGAGAGGAAGAGAGATAGAGAGATGAGGAGAGATAGAGAGGAGGAAGAGGAGAGAGAGAGATAGAGAGTGAGAGGATAGAGAGAGAGAAGGGAGAGATAGAGAGAGGAGAGGGAGAGATAGAGAGGGAGAGAGAGAGAGAGAAGAAGTGAGAGGATGGAGAGAGGAAGGGAGAGAGAGAGATGAAGTGAGAGGATAGAGAGAGGGAAGGAGAGATAGAGATAAGTGAGAGAGGATGGAGAGAGAAGGGAGAGATAGAGAGATGAAGTGAGAGGATAGAGAGAGGAGAGATAGAGGAGAGATGAAGAGAGAGATAGAGAGAGGAAGAGATAGAGATGAAGTGAGAGGGATGAGAGAGGAAGGGAGAGATAGAGAGATGAAGTAGAGAGGATAGAGAGAGGAAGGGAGAGATAGAGATGAAGGAGAGAGATAGAGAGGAAGTGAGAGGATAGAGAGGGAAGGGAGAGAGATAGAGTGAGAGGATGGAGAGAGAGAGGAGAGATGAGAGAGAGAGATAGAGAGAGAAGGGAGAGATAGAGAGGAAGGGAGAGATAGAGAGATGAAGTGAGAGGATGAGAGAGAGGAAGGGAGATAGAGATGAAGTGAGAGGATGGAGAGAGAGGAAGGGAGAGATAGAGATGAAGGGAGAGATAGAGAGATGAAGTGAGAGGATGAGAGAGAGGAGGGAGAGAGATAGAGATGAAGTGAGAGGATGGAGAGAGAGGAAGGGAGAGATAGAGATGAAGGGAGAGATAGAGAGGAAGGGAGAGATAGAGATGAAGGGGAGAGATAGAGAGAGAAGGGGAGAGATAGAGAGATGAAGTGAGAGGATGGAGAGAGGAAGGATAGAGAGATGAAGTGAGAGATGAAGGGAGAGATATAGAGAGATGAAGTGAGAGGATGGAGAGAGGAAGGGGAGAGATAGAGATGAAGGAGAGGATAGAGAGAGGAGGAGAGAGATAGAGATGAAGTGAGAGGATGGAGAGAGGAAGGGAGAGATAGAGATGAAGTGAGAGGATGAGAGAGAGGAAGGAGAGATAGAGATGAAGTGAGAGGATGGAGAGAGGAAGGGAGAGATAGAGAGATGAAGTGAGAGGATGGAGAGAGGAAGGGAGAGAGAGAGAGATGAAGTGAGAGGATGGAGAGAGAAGGGAGAGATAGAGATGAAGTGAGAGGATGGAGAGAGGAAGGGAGAGATAGAGAGATGAAGTGAGAGGATGGAGAGAGAAGGGAGAGAGAGAGATGAAGTGAGAGGATGGAGAGGAAGGAGAGAGAGAGATGAAGTGAGAGGATGGAGAGGAGAAGGAGAGATAGAGATGAAGTGAGAGGATGGAGAGAGGAAGGGAGAGATAGAGAGATGAAGTGAGAGGATGGAGAGAGGGAAGGGAGAGATAGAGATGAAGTGAGAGGATGGAGAGAGGAAGGGAGAGATAGAGATGATGAGTGAGAGGATGGAGAGAGGAAGGGAGAGATAGAGATGAAGTGAGAGAGGATAGAGAGAGGGAAGGGAGAGATAGAGAGATGAAGTGAGAGGATAGAGAGGAAGGGAGAGATAGAGAGAGAGGAAGGGAGAGATAGAGAGAGAGAGATAGAGATAGAGAGAAGGAGGATGGATAGAGAGGAAGGGAGATAGAGAGAGAGTGAGGAGGATAGAGAGAGGAAGAGGGAGAGAGAGAGAGATAGAGAGGAGGAAGAGATGGAGAGAAGGAGGAGAGAGGAGGGAGAGATAGAGATGAAGGGAGAGGATAGAGAGAGGAAGGGAGATAGAGATGAAGTGAGAGGATGGAGAGAGGAAGGAGAGATAGAGAGATGAAGTGAGAGGATAGAGAGGAAGGGAGAGATAGAGAGATGAAGTGAGAGATAGAGAGGAAGGGAGAGATAGAGAGATGAAGGGAGAGATAGAGAGATGAAGTGAGGGATGAGAGAGAGAGGAAGGGAGAGATAGAGATGAAGTGAGAGGATGAGAGAGGAAGGGAGAGATGATAGAGAGATGAAGGGAGAGATAGAGAGAGGAAGGAGATAGAGAGATGAAGTGAGAGGATAGAGAGAGAAGGGAGAGATAGAGAGATGAAGTGAGAGAGAGATGGAGAGAGGAAGGAGAGATAGAGATGAAGGGAGAGATAGAGAGATGAAGTGAGAGGATGGGAGAGAGGGAGAGAGAGATAGAGGAGAGAGTGAGAGGATGGAGAGAGAGAAAGGGAGAGATAGATGAAGTGAGAGGATGGAGAGAGGAAGGGAGAGATAGAGAGATGAAGTGAGAGGATGGAGAGAGGAAGGGAGAGATAGAGAGATGAAGTGAGAGGATAGAGAGAGGAAGGGAGAGATAGAGAGATGAAGTGAGAGGATAGAGAGAGGAGAGAGATAGAGAGATGAAGTGAGAGGAAACAGAGAGCAAGCGAGAGATAGAGAGATGAAGTGAGAGGATAGAGAGAGAGAGAGATAGAGAGATGAAGTGAGAGGATAGAGAGAGGAAGGAGAGATAGAGAGATGAAGTGAGAGGATAGAGAGAGGAAGGAGAGATAGAGATATGAAGTGAGAGGATAGAGAGAGGAAGAGAGATAGAGAGATGAAGTGAGAGGATAGAGAGAGGAAGGGAGAGATAGAGAGATGAAGTGAGAGGATAGAGAGAGGAAGGGAGAGATAGAGAGATGAAGTGAGAGGATGGAGAGAGGAAGGGAGAGATAGAGAGATGAAGTGAGAGGATGGAGAGAGGAAGAGAGATAGAGAGATGAAGTGAGAGGATGGAGAGAGGAAGGGAGAGATAGAGAGATGAAGTGAGAGGATGGAGAGAGGAAGGGAGAGATAGAGAGATGAAGTGAGAGGATGGAGAGAGGAAGGGAGAGATAGAGAGGAGAGAGAGAGATTCCAAATAGAAGAGGGGATTTTGTTTCATTTATTCCATCTGAAGGCAATAAAGTGTTCAAAAGCAGAGCAGTAAATGATTAACTCAGACGCACATCTTCATTAAAACACACACACACACACACACACATATACACACACATACATACACACACACACACAGCATGGCTGAAACACACACGTTACACACCGTGACTGACACACACATCTGTCACATCCTAACTGACACACACACACATCTTACACTTGTCACTGACACACATATGTCACACACCATGACTGACACTCTCACACACACACACCATCATGAGTGAGACGTACGTGTCTTGCGGGCAGAGTCCTCCACAAACAACGAGGAGATGTCTTCGTCAACTCCAGCCTCATTCTTGGCAATGCAGGTGTACGCCCCCGTGTCCTCAAAGTGCACGTTGCTCACATGGACCTCGCTGCTGTTAGCTGCACACACACACACACACAAGTGAGGTGGGGGTAGAAGACAGTGTGAGAATGAGGGGAACAGAAGAGAAGAAAGAGGAAGATTGAGGTCAGGATGAGAGAAAAGAGGGGAGCAAAGAGTAATGGAGACGGGCGAAAGAGAGAGAGAGAGAGGGAGGAAGCGAGTGGAGTGGAGTGGAGAGGAGATGTTTTAAAGGGTAAAGAGTAAATAGTGGGCAATGACCCTGAACTCTAGCGCCTCCACTAAACCACATTTGCTCTGCTGCAGGAGAACAGAGGAGCCAAGAGAGTCTGTGCTTTGGTAGCCATTTTACCCAGCAGAATTACATTTTCTTGCTAGTCCCCGCTCTCCCACAGGTAGCCATACAGATGAGGGGACACCCATAGCAGAGCATCATATGAATATCATAAGGGCCCAGGAGAAAGTGCAGCACTGATCAGTACACTAGACTATAAGCCCACTCTGGGGAAATGACACCGTGCAGAGTATTGGCTCATTGTTATATGATGTGTGTGTGTGTGTGTGTGTGTGTGTGTGTGTGTGTGTGTGTGTGTGTGTGTGTGTGTGTATATGCTGTGTGTGTGTGTGTATATGGTATGTGTGTGTGTGTAAATATATGTGTGTGTGTGTGTGTATGTATATGTGTGTGTGTGTGTGTGTAAATATATGTGTGGGTGTGTGTGTGTATATGTGTGTGTGTACCTTGTAGAGTGAGCTGCTTGGAGAGTTTGGTAGTGATGTCCATGCCGTTCTTCAGCCAGGCTAGCTGGGGCTGTGGGATACCCTCTGCGTGGCAACGCAGACTGGCGGTCACGCCTGGCTCTCTTGCCTGGCTCTCTGGGTGCACCCTGATCACCGGGGGCACTGCAGGGGGCAGAGGGGCATGGGGGGGGGGCATCAGGCCAAGGGATCAATTAGAGCTCTGCTGCATACAGAGAGTGTTCAGTGTGAGAACAGAGATAGTAAAGTGTGTGTGTGTATGTGTTTGTGTATGTATGTGTGTGTGTATGTGTTTTCGTATGTATGTGTCTGTATATGTGTGTGTGTGTGTGTGTGTGTGTGTGTGTATGTGTTTGTGTATGTATGTGTCTGTATGTATGTGTGTGTTTGTGTATGTATGTGTCTGTATGTGTGTTGTGTCTATGTGTGTGTGTGTGTGTGTGTGTGTGTGTGTGTGTGTGTGAGTGTGAGATAATATGTATAATATTTGGACAGTCACATCCACCAACCAATCCTGGCAGTAGAGGCTGACTAAATGAGGATGTGTGATTTTTGGACTCCTGGGAGGAGTGTTGTGTTGTTGTGTTTTTGTGTTGTTGTGTTGCCATGGTGCTGGTGACATCTGTGGTGCCTCT
>JAIFZK010000101.1:142500-152500 GCA_027481765.1 Tenualosa thibaudeaui
GAGCTCCATATGACTGGAGATTATGGGAGAAATTGGGAGGAGAGGAGACAGAGAGGAGAGGAGGAGAAGGAAGAGGGGAGAGAGAGAGGAGAGGAGGAGAAGGAGGGGAAGGAGGAGAGAGAGAGGGAAGAGGAGAAAAGAAAGATCCTGTTGGGGATTTCTCTGTTGCTGAAGGTTGAGATGAGGAATACTGATGAAAGGACTCTCACACACACACACACACACACACACAGACACACACACACACACACACACACACACACACACACGTCAAGTCAAGTCAAGTCAAGTAGGGATTTATTGTCGTTTCAGCCATATACACAGTACATAGTGAGACGAGACAACGTTTCACCGGGAACAATTGGTGATACACGTAACTGTTAAATCACAGTATGGACAAGACAGATACGTAATAGTGCCTACATACACTATTGCAGGAGCAAAATAACATCACAACACAGTTGTAAACGATTTGCAGGTCAAAATACAGGTGACCTAAAACAAACACACTAGACAGGGCATGGCTTTTTGCAGAGCACTGTGGCTAGTGGTGTGATTTGTAAAATGAAGACTATTCAATATAAATATAAATAATAGCAGCTAGAGACTATTCTACATAAATATAAGTGATAGCAGCAAGAAAGTGCGGGGGGCATAAGGTGCAGTGTGCTCTGACGCGCTACTTTGCATCCTGAGTAAGAAATTCCTGTCCAATTGCACTACAGGTTGTTCAGCAGTCTGACTGCCTGCGGGAAGAAGCTCTTCCCCATTCTGGAGGTGCGGGCATTGATACTGCGGAACCTTCTGCCACGTAATGCCTTGTTAGAGACATACATCCTCATGAGTGACATCCTCTGGCACAGGGGAGGGTTTGTGTGTGAGGGCGTATATGTACACACTCAGAATAGGTTCCATTGTATTTCATCACCAGAGGAGCTTGTGTGGAGGGGGTGGGATGAGAGTGCTAAAAACAGCACAGCCTCATCCTGAGCGCTCACAGTAACAATCACAGAGCTCTCTTGTGATGCTCACAGTAACAATCACAGAGCTCTCTTGTGATGCTCACAGTAACAATCACAGAGCTCTCTTGTGATGCTCACAGTAACAATCACAGAGCTCTCTTGTGAAGCTCACAGTAACAATCACAGAGCTCTCTTGTGAAGCTCACAGTAACAATCACAGAGCTCTCTTGTGAAGCTCACAGTAACAATCAATCACAGAGCTCTCTTGTGATGCTCACAGTAACAATCACAGAGCTCTCTTGTGATGCTGTGCAGCTCCCTCCCCTGCCAATGCAAACACCCCCTGTTCATGCACTATGTACTATGCCCTTTACCCTCATGCACACTATGCCCTCTACCCTCATACACTGGGCACACTGTGCTTTTGCCACTGGTTCATGCTGTCATTACTATTCTGTGTGAGTTAACCACTTGTTTTTCTGGCAGAAATGTGTTGTCTGGATAGGTCACATTGCACCCTCATGGGTGTGTCAGAGAAAAGAGGAGGAGGTGTGTATACACCTATACTAATGTAAGGATAAGAGGAGGTGTGTGTACACCTATACTAATGTAGAGAAAAGAGGAGGAGGAGTGGATACACCTATACTAATGTAGAGAAAAGAGATACACCTATACTAATGAGATACACCTATACTAATGAGGTGTGTATACACCTATACTAATGTAAGGATAAGAGGAGGTGTGTGTACACCTATACTAATGTAGAGAAAAGAGGAGGAGGAGTGGATACACCTATACTAATGTAAGGATAAGAGGAGGTGTGGATACACCTATACTAATGTAAGGATAAGAGGTGTGGATACACCTATACTAATGTAAGGATAAGAGGTGTGGATACACCTATACTAATGTAAGGATAAGAGGTGTGGATACACCTATACTAATGTAAGGATAAGAGGTGTGGATACACCTATACTAATGTAGAGAAAAGAGGAGGAGGTGTGGATACACCAATACTAATGTAAGGATAAGAGGAGGTGTGGATACACCTATACTAATGTAAGGATAAGAGGAGGTGTGGATACACCTATACTAATGTAAGGATAAGAGGTGTAAGAGGTGTGGATACACCTATACTAATGTAATGCAGTAAGGATAAGAGGTGTGTATACACCTATACTAATGTAAGGATAAGAGGTGTGGATACACCTATACTAATGTAAGGATAAGAGGTGTGGATACACCTATACTAATGTAAGGATAAGAGGTGTGGATACACCTATACTAATGTAAGGATGCAGAAAATAAGTGGAATGGAAGACACTATGTGTGCACACCTTGCCTCAGGAATGATTGACAGTGCTCATTCATGCAAAACAACAAATTAGGCTACAACAAAAACTATTCCAAATGGAAGGTCTTTATGTCCACAAAGATGAGTTTCAACATTGGCTATGTCTACAGCTCACAGTTATGAAAAAGAAATAGACCTAAAGATTAGGTATGGAATACTGCTGATGTTTGATTATCTTAACCACTGATGAACTCACATGGAGGAGTGTTTATTTACAGTAGACAAAATACATTAGGAGTGAGAGGAGGAAAGATCTTTGATTAGCCCACTGCAGACAGGACAAGCTCTATATCCTATACATTGATATTAAGTGAATGCATCTTCCTTTTTTGTGAATTCCATTGCAGAAGACAGATGATGTTTACTTTCCTTTTTTTCTCTGACAATTTAAGTAAGCTTCTCCTAGCTTCCAATGCTAATGCAAACACCTCTATGTCTGTATGCCCCACAGTTTCCTCTGCTAACGCTAACACCTCTACATCTGTACCCCTATGGCAGCCTCTGCTAACGCTAACACCTCTGCAACATGTGTGTCCCTTACGGCAGCCTCTGCTAACGCTAACACCTCTGCAACATGTGTGTCCCCTATGGCAGCCTCTGCTAACGCTAACACCTCTGCAACATGTGTGTCCCCTATGGCAGCCTCTGCTAACGCTAACACCTCTGGAACAAGTGTGTCCCTTAAGGCAGCCTCTGATAACGCTAACACCTCTGTAACATGTGTGTCCCCTATGGCAGCCTCTGCTAATGCTAAGGGATTCCTCCTTTAATGTTGGTCATTCCCTGCAATCACTCTCTCCTCCTCTAAACAGTATCAGCACTTCTCCTGAACAAGTGGGAATAGTAATCACAGTGAAGCTTTGGAGAAAGAAAAACATTTTTTCTTTTTTTTTAAACAAAATCTTTAAGTGAAAAACCTTCAGTGAAATTAAAATTCTCAATATAATTTAATTTCAAGTTAACCTGGGAAACAGAATTTCACAATAAGTCTGATCCAAGGCTGCAAGTCTGATCCAAAGCTCATTTACTGAGATCTAACCACAGACTTAGAGTCTTATTTGATCTTCCCCAGGCTGGGATGAGGCCTATTACAGTAACAGGCTGTGAAATATCATTTCAAAACAGAGGAAAACAGAGCAGCCATGAAAGAAGCATAATTGAGTTCCAAACTTTGAACAAATGAGTACAGAGGTTGTTCTTACTCAAATGATTAGCTGATTATAGTGGGGGAAATGACTAGGGAGTCAAGGCACGGCTAAAACAAGGCTCAGACGCGTCCCACACACGGCTCAGACGTGTCCCACACACGGCTCAGACGCGTCCCACACACGGCTCTCCTCCGAGGCAGCTGCACACCCTCATTAAAAGTTCATTTAACAAATTAGTCGCTAATGTTTGCTTCTCATAACTCTCTCCGACACACACCCTCCAGCACCCACACACACACACTGCTGTACGTGCCCTCACACACACACACACACACACACACACACAGACAGAAGTACAACACTAACACTCACATTCCCTACCACCCTATATGTCATTTCTAGACACCTTCAACACTTACTCCACTTTGGAGATGTTTACTGCCTAGAGTCATATACACTGGAGCTATTCAAAGGCAAACACACACACACATTCACTCACTCATTCACGGTCACACACACACACATACACACAAACGTTTGATGCAGCATATCTATCTATCTGTGGGTGAGATTCTTGCTGCAAACTAAAGCACTGAGCTCATTACTGTTCTTCTGACCTGATAAAACACTCTTCATGGTGACATCAACACTCATGCCAAACCCAGTCTCTATTAACCCACTATTATAAAGTCTTATATACCACACACGCACACACACACACACACACACACACCTCACACTGTGCATCTAGATATTACATCTCATTCCACACGCACTGTGCTACAAAACACAGAGAGAGAGAGAGAGAGCATGAATGTGGGGGAGGTGTGTGTGTGTGTGTGTGTGTGTGGAGTAACCTGATAACACTACCCTATTCCATCCTGGGCAGCCATTCCATCACACTGGTGTGTATCATGATGACCTGAGTGCTTAGTGGGGTGGAGGAGGACTGCAGTGAGACCCCCACACACCCTTACAAGCACCTTACACACCAACACACCAGAGTAGAAGAGCACTGTGTGTGTGTGTGAGAGAGAGTTTGCTGTATGCTGCAGAGTGGAGCAGATTTATGAACAGCATGCTGAGGCAGGCCTGAGTGGATGGTAGCTGCAGGTCTGGGGGAAATTAGGGCTCAGGAGCACAGTGGGTGATGTACACCTGCCCTGGGCCATTAGGCCTGTTTGTCTGTGTCTGTCTGTGTGTGTGTGTGTGTGTGTGTGTGTGTGTGTGTGTGTGTGTGTGTGTGTGTGTGTGAGCACACATGTGTGTGTCTCTGGGTGTATGTGTGTGGGGGTGTTTTAGAGTTTTCCTGGATGCCAATCTGCCTCCGTTTGCCTCCTCTCCCTCACAACTGCTACAAAAGAAAATCTATTTGGTTTCATGTTAAGCCTTCTTCCTCTGATGCATTGCAATATATGTGTGTGTGTGTGTGTGTGTCTGTGTGTATGTTACTTCCAGTGGTCTTTGTATTGATGATCAGACAGGATGCACTCTCACTCTTACACACACACACTGGTTCAACATTGACACGGACAACCTTCAGCTCTCTAGACGGGCTGCAGTAACTTCAACAGCACAGCAGACCAGCTCACAGACAACAGAGGACTACAGAAGATTACAGAAGACCAGCTCACAGACAACAGAGGACTGCAGAAGACTACAGAAGATTACAGAAGACCAGCTCACAGACAACAGAGGACTACAGAAGATTACAGAAGACCAGCCCACAGACAACAGAGGACTACAGAAGACCAGTTCACAGACAACAGAGGACTACTGAGGACTAGAGCAGTGCTAATGTAGAGCCGTGCTAATAGAGAGCAATGCTAATGTAGAGCAGTGTTAACAGAGAGAAGTGCTAATGTAGAGCAGTGTTAATGTAGAGCAGTGTTAACAGAGAGAAGTGCTAATGTAGAGCAGTGCTAATGTAGAGCAGTGTTAACAGAGAGAAGTGGTAATGTAGAGCAGTGCTAATGTAGAGCAGTGTTAACAGAGAGAAGTGCTAATGTAGAGAAGTGCTAATGTAGAGCAGTGTTAACAGAGAGAAGTGCTAATGTAGAGCAGTGCTAGTGTAGAACAGTATTAACAGAGAGAAGTGCTAATGTAGAGCAGTGCTACTGTAGACTAGTGCTAATGTAGAGCAGTGCTAATGTAGAGCAGTGTTAATGTAGAGCAGTGTTAACAGAGAGAAGTGCTAATGTAGAGCAATGCTAATGTAGAGCAATGCTAATGTAGAGCAGTGTTAACAGAGAGAAGTGGTAATGTAGAGCAGTGTTAATGTAGAACAGTGTTAACAGAGAGAAGTGCTACTGTAGAGCAGTGCTAATGTAGAGCAGTGTTAACAGAGAGAAGTGCTAATGTAGAGCAGTGTTAATGTAGAGCAGTGTTAACAGAGAGAAGTGCTAATGTAGAGCAGTGTTAATGTAGAGCACTGTTCTGCCCATATGTGGAAAAACCAGCAGAGACAAACATTTTAATTATATCTTGAAGAGCATAAATAATCATTCTAATTACATCTTGAAGAATAAATAATCATAAATAATCAAAACAGGGACGCCGGTGGTATGTTGTGCAGATGTGTGTATGTTTAATCTGTGTGTGTGTATCTGTGCAGATGTGTGTATATTTAATCTCTGTGTGTGTATCTGTGCAGATGTGTGTATGTTTAATCTCTGTGTGTGTATCTGTGCTTGCATACGTATGTGTGTGTGTGTGTGTGTGTGGTTGTGTGTGTGTGTGCATGCGTGTGTTTGTGTGTGTGTGTGTGTTTGGGTTTGTATCTCTGTCTCTGTTCTCCTGGAGAGGCAGAGAGGAGTCTAAATGTGGAGTAACATTCATGACTGTGTGTGTGTGTGTGTGTGTGTGTGTGGTGTAAAGGACTGTAAAAGGCTATGTGGGAAT
Source organism: Tenualosa thibaudeaui (assembly GCA_027481765.1). NCBI lineage: Eukaryota > Metazoa > Chordata > Actinopteri > Clupeiformes > Clupeidae > Tenualosa > Tenualosa thibaudeaui. The sequence continues at coordinate 148,866 of JAIFZK010000101.1, forward strand.
TTCTGTAAGAACAAGTAATATGTGTGTGTTGAGTGTATACAAGAATAGAATAGTGCATGCAGTGTGTGCTATAAAAAGAATGTACAAGAGATTTATGTGCATGACAGTAGACTTCTTTGGAAAACCATGTTGAAACCATGTTTGGAGCATCATCGTAAAAGGACAGAGACTGAGATCTTGTGTAGGATTGGCTCTGTTCCAGCTACATCATCTACTTTTAAAAGTATTTATGGTAGACAGATAAGGTAAAAGGTTAGAATGGTTGAGGATTAACGATGTATAGCCATTCTCTTGGTGAACGCAATAAAGACTTGGTTGAACAAGACAAATTTCTCTGCTACTTTGGGTTTTTCTAGGAAACTTCTCCACAGCTATATTTGCGTCAACGCTGCCATGAAATAGGCAATTGGAACTCTGAGTAAAATTACATGAAATATATAAGTTCTGATGAAGTTATGATGAAATGTGCAAGTTCTGATGAGGTTATAAAGTTATGACCTGCAGCCTGACACCACACACACACACACACACACATACACATACACACACACATTTATAAGAAGGTGAGGGGAAATGGAGGGAGAGGAGAGGGGGTTAGGCATTTCCGTTGTCTGTCTGAAAAAAGGATCTGTTCCCTGCTTTCTGACTTCTTTCCTTCACTTTATAAGCGACTGCCCTGCGTGTCAGACTATTCAATCTGTTTTGTAAATATGCAGGAAAAGTGAAGTGTGCTGTATTCCTTCATGATAGATATATGTTTTTCCTGTAAAGACTGGCATCATTCAACTCCGTTCAGCTGCTCTGATTGAACTGTTGGCCTCACCTGAGGCAAGATCACATTATTGGGTTTAGCGCTGATTACCTGATAAAGAGAAATGTTAACAAATCTGATGTAATATCACCAGGAGTGCTGTGTTAGTATTTGCATATCTCTAAATGTAATTAGTGCAGTGATCACACTCTCTCATTGTCTCTCTCTCTCTCTCTCTCTCTCTCACACACACACACACACACACACACACACACACACACACACACACACATACACACACACATACACACACACACACACCCTCTCAGAGCAACTCTCATGCAGAAGCTTCAGTCTCAAAACCCAGAGAAGAAAGAGTGAAGTTTTTAATTGGTGTGCAGATCTTTGTAGTCTGCAGTGTGTGTAAATAGGCAGTGTGTTTAAGAGAGTGCATGCCAGCAAGTGTGTGTGTGTGCTGTGCTACTGTGTAGGAGGACGCTAATTGAGCGGCGCTCTGCAGTGCTCAGCCGGGGGCTGGCTGGACGGGGGTATGAGACGTGGGGAGACATTAATTGTCGTCATGCTGAGCATTATGAATAAAAATGGCCTCTGCTCTCATACACACTTGCTCACACTCTTGGTCCCTGTGTGTGTGTGTGTGTGTGTGTGTGTGTGTGTGTGTGTGTGTGTGTGTGTGTGTGTGTTTGCCCCTGCTCCTGCTCTTAGCCCCTGAAAGCCAAACTAAGACATGCATCCCCACACCTCCTCTTCCTGTCGCCAGACCAGACTAGACGAGGCCAGACTCTGAGTAAACTCATTTATGTAGGGATAAAGTTCCCACTATCATCTCAGGCAAGTGTGTGTGTGTGTGTGTGTGTGAGTGTGTGTGTGCTGCTCCAGCTATACTGCTGTGTTGTGTAGATTCACACATGCCTCAGTGGTGCTAGCTGTGTTTTGATATGAGCAGATCATTGCATTTGAGTCTTGTTGTTTCAAACTGTGTGAGGGAGTGACACGTTATGCGGTTAGCAGATGGGTGACTGGTGTGTGTGCGTGCGAGTGTGTGTGTATGTTAACGTCAGGGCTCATGACTTGCACACACACTCGCAGACTTGTCTCTCTCCTTCTCTCTCTCACACATGCATACACACACATACAAATTCCTCCGTCTCTCTCTCTCTCTGTCTGTCCACCCCACACACACGCACACACACAATCCCACTCTCCTATTCTCTGTGTGTGTGTATCTCTGGGGGACTGGTGTCCCTGCTAGAAGTTTTAGAAGTCCCTGCAGTTTAAGGCTGCTCCCCAAGCTCCCATCATACAGCACATCAATGGACACACACACACACACACACTCACAGACACATCCCTAATGCCTGGGGCAGCATAGGCACATAATCTCTTTCTCTCAGACACACACACACACACACACACAGACACTAATTCCACCACACACACAGGCCAATAACACACATGTACACACACATGTACACACACACTCAAATCCTGTTAAGCAATCTTTATTATGCTGGTAATAACTAGTAATTGTCCAGAGCTGATTAGCCTTGTAGCCTGTTAGGACCAGTAGATGATTTCATATGATGAAAGGACAGAGGGCAGAGGCTCAGTGCCCAAGCGTGACCAAACGCATGTAGAGAACATTAGACATGGAGGACATTAGACATGCAGAAGATTAAACATGGAGGACGTTAAACATGGAGGTGATTATGACCATGACCATACAGGCATTTAAGGTTTCTGTCCATCTGTCTGTCTGTCTCTCTCTCTCTCTCCGTGTGTCTGTCTGTCTGTCTGTCTGTCTGTCTCTCTGTCTATCTCTGTGTGGAGGGGTTGTCTAAGAGAAGATGGGTGATTTGTAATACAAACATACATTTAACAGGCAAACAGAGAGATAGACGGAGAGAGAGAGAGATAAAGACAGACAGACAAAGAAAGCGAGAGACAGACAGACAGACAGACAGACAGACTCTGGAATGTGCTGCCAGGGATCTCTGCCGCGTTGGGGTCTCAGCCGTGTTGGGGTTAGGCTTAGGGTTAGCCCTAGGGTGTGCTGTTGACAACCAAGAATGGCCGATATACTGATCTTATTACACACAATAGTGACATTGGAGAAGCCATTCCAATACGGCAGCGTTTCTATAGAGTTTCAAGGCCGTACTGTATTTTAGCTGGGCAACCCTTTGTCTGTAAAAAGGCCAATGAAACATATTAGTTCTGATTAAATACCAGTCATAGAACATTGAATAGTGTCACCAAATTGATTCATTCCCTCTACCTTGTGTGTAAGACCATGAGGACCAAATTGGACTTTAAAGGATATTGGCAAATTCAGTGGACGTAACACAGCCACCATGTTACAACAACTTATGAATCAGGTAGTTGCAAATATGGTGGCTTGTGCTTTCTGTTTAGATGGCGTTGTGGTACATAGTGTCACACTGGGACGTCTTCGCCATCTGTTCACACGACTTGCACAAGCCAACCTGTGTGTGTGTGTGTGTGTGTGAGAGAAAGAGAGAGAGAGAGAGAGAGAGAAGAGGGGTTTGAATAGGCTTCAAAAGCATGACCAGAGTGGTGTGTGTGTGTGTGTGTGTGTGTGTGAGCATGACCAGAGGTGTTGAAGTGCTCAGCTCATCAGTAGCCGGTGGGAGGCCATGGTTAATCACTGCTGGCTTCATGTGGAGTTACGTTGATACGCTGACATTGTGCTTTGAGCAGAACATATGAGTGTTTGATCAGAGAACCCTTGAGAGCAAGGCTTCAAAGGCCTCATGAGGATAGTCTGAAAAACACCCACACACACACACCACACACACATACTAGCTGTGTGATTGGACACCCTAAACACACTGCTGTCAGA
>JAIFZK010000101.1:155000-162500 GCA_027481765.1 Tenualosa thibaudeaui
TCAGTTTCAAGCCTGAGGCTCTAACCAGTAGGCCACTGATGAGCTACTGAGATTGAGTGTGCGTGTGTGTGTACATGTGTGTGTGTTCATGTGTGTGTTCACGTGTGTGTGTGTGTGTGTGTGTGACAAGATGCAAATCACACTGATGAAACTGCTGGCTGGGGTGTGTGTGTGTGTGTGTGTGTGTGTGTGTGTGTGTGTAACAAGACGTACCATGCTGAAACACACTGATGAAACTGCTGGCTGGGGTGTGTGTGTGTGTATGTGTGTGTGTGTGTGTGTGTGTGTGTCTGAGCTGGGCTAAAGCACGGCTTGCATTTATAAGTAAAAGCCCTGCAGGGAAACACTGGTCCTGTGTCCCTTAGCTCACTCTATTACACACACACACACACACACTCCACTGCCCTTAGGAGGACTCACACAACAGCTCTGAGTTGCTCTGAGACTTCACAAACACATGCACACACACATACACATCCACATACATATATCCACACACACACACATTCCACAGCCCATATACCGTACAGTCAAAGAGTTGAGGTGAAAACTAGAAGCAGTTGTGCTAATGAAGGAGAAAGTTGTGGTCATCTATCAGAGTTGGACTACAGTCTGTAGAGTTGTGGTCATCTATCAGAGTTGGACTACAGAGTCTGTAGAGTTGTGGTCATCTATCAGAGTTGGACTACAGAGTGTAGAGTTGTGGTCATCTATCAGAGTTGGACTACAGAGTGTAGAGTTGTGGTCATCTATCAGAGTTGGACTGCAGAGTTTAGAGTTGTGGTCATCTATCAGAGTTGGACTGCAGAGTGTAGAGTTGTGGTCATCTATCAGAGTTGGACTACAGAGTGTAGAGTTGTGGTCATCTATCAGAGTTGGACTACAGAGTCTGTAGAGTTGTGGTCATCTATCAGAGTTGGACTACAGAGTGTAGAGTTGTGGTCATCTATCAGAGTTGGACTACAGAGTGTAGAGTTGTGGTCATCTATCAGAGTTGGACTACAGTCTGTAGAGTTGTGGTCATCTATCAGAGTTGGACTACAGAGTCTGTAGAGTTGTGGTCATCTATCAGAGTTGGACTACAGAGTGTAGAGTTGTGGTCATCTATCAGAGTTGGACTACAGAGTGTAGAGTTGTGGTCATCTATCAGAGTTGGACTACAGAGTGTAGAGTTGTGGTCATCTATCAGAGTTGGACTACAGTCTGTAGAGTTGTGGTCATCTATCAGAGTTGGACTACAGAGTGTAGAGTTGTGGTCATCTATCAGAGTTGGACTACAGAGTCTGGAGATGTGTGGTGATCTAAAAGAGTTGGACTACAGAGTGTAGAGTTGTGGTCATCTATCAGAGTTGGACTACAGTCTGTAGAGTTGTGGTCATCTATCAGAGTTGGACTACAGAGTGTAGAGTTGTGGTCATCTATCAGAGTTGGACTACAGAGTCTGTAGAGTTGTGGTCATCTATCAGAGTTGGACTACAGAGTGTAGAGTTGTGGTCATCTATCAGAGTTGGACTACAGAGTGTAGAGTTGTGGTCATCTATCAGAGTTGGACTACAGTCTGTAGAGTTGTGGTCATCTCTCAGAGTTGGACTACAGTCTGTAGAGTTGTGGTCATCTATCAGAGTTGGACTACAGAGTGTAGAGTTTTGGTCATCTATCAGAGTTGGACTACAGAGTGTAGAGTTGTGGTAGAGTTGTGGTCATCTATCAGAGTTGGACTACAGTCTGTAGAGTTGTGGTCATCTCTCAGAGTTGGACTACAGTCTGTAGAGTTGTGGTCATCTATCAGAGTTGGACTACAGAGTGTAGAGTTGTGGTCATCTATCAGAGTTGGACTACAGAGTCTAGTTTAACCTGTTTGCACTCAAACATTTTTATTAAAGTACCATCTGTTGTTTGGAGAGAATTATGCAGTATGTTCATCTTAGCTCATCTTTCAGTCACTTTAGTTAAAACTCTGTGTGTGTGTGTGTGTGTGTGTGTGCATGTTTGTGTGTATGTGTGTGTGTGTGCGCGCATGTGTGTGTGTATGTGTGTGTGTGTGTGTGTGTGTGTGTGTGTATGCGCATGTTTGTATGTATGTGTGTGTATGCGCATGTGTGTGTATGCGCATGTGTGTGTGTGTGTGTGTGTGTGTGTGTGTGTGTGTGTATGCACATGTGTGTAATAAATAGTATGTTTAGTAAGGGAGAGAGAGAGTGTGTGTGTGTGTGTGTATAGGAGGGTATTGCAAGGACTGACAGGCACAGGCTTAGGCTGTCTTTGTTTCTGTGTTCATAAGTCTTATAGCTTGGTGGAGAAAACTGTTCTGGAGTCTGGTGGTCTGAGTCTTAAGACTTTGATATCGCTTGCCAGATGGTAGCAGCTGAAACAGCCTGGCTGGGGTCTATACTGATTCTGAAACAGCCCATGGATGTGATCAGCCCTCCATAAAGCACAGGGCAGATCACATCCATGGGCTGTTTCAGAATCAGTATAGACCCCAGCCAGCCTGTTTCAGCTGCTACCATCTGACAGATGCCCTGTGCTGTACACACAACTCTTTGTAGTGCTTTTTGTGTGGTTGCAGAACAGCCTCCAACCACACATTGATACCTCCAGACAGGATGCTCTCTGTAGTGCCTCTGGAAGAGACTGCATACCAAACTTCCTTAGTTGTCTGAGGTAGAAGAGACACTGGTGGGCATTTTATAACATTCTGATCAGTGAGACAATCCCAGGTCAGGTCATCTGTGATGTTAACACCAAAGAACTTGAAGTTGTTGACCCTTTCCACAGTAGCACCATTGATGGCAATGGGTCAAACTGGTCTCCTTTCCTCCTGAAGTTTACAGTTAGCTCTTTGGTCTTTGCCACATTGAGAGACAGGTTGTTCTTCTAACATCACTGTGTTAATTGTTAACTTCTCTGCTGTAGGCTGTTTTATTCATCTGTTATCAGACCAATTACAGTGGTGTCATCAGCAAACCTAATGACCATATTGGAGCTATGCAGAGCCACAGAGTCTTGAGTATACACTGAGTAAAGGAGAGGGCTCAGGACACCACCCTGGGGGGCACCTGTGTCGATGGTCAAAGAGGATTGAATGATGGAGCCCATTCTCACCACCTGGCATCTCCCTCACTGAAAGTCCACAATCCAGCTGCATTGACTGGTGTGTAGCCCAAGACTCCTGAGCTTGCTGTCAAGCCCACTGGGAACAATGGTGTTAAATAAAACTATAGTCTATCAACAAGATCCTTACATAAGTATCCTTCTTCTCCAGATTAGTCAGGGAGGAATGCAGTGTGGTGGTTGCATCATCAGTGGATCTGTTCTGTCTGTAGGCAAATTGATGAGGGTCCAGAGTTGGTGGAATCATTCTGCAAATGATTCTCTCAAAACATTTACTCACGATTGGAGTGAGTGCCACAGGACGCCAGTCATTCATGGTGGTCATTTTACTTTTCTTCGGCACTGGAACAACGTTCGATGACTTGAAGCTGCTTGGCACAATGCATGTGTACAGAGAGAGGTTGAATACGTCTGTAAACACACCAGCCAACTGCCCTGAGCATGCTCTGATTACACAACCTGGTATTCCATCAGGCCCTGCTGCTTTGCGGATGTTGATTTGCTTGAAGGATTTCTGCACATCAGCCTCTGTGACCATTAGGCCTGGATCTATGGAGAGGTCAGTGGTGGCGGGGGTTCTTTCTGGAGGATCTGTGGTAACCTCAAAGTGGGCCAAGAAGTGGTTTAGCTCACCTGGAAATGAAGGATGAGAGACTTGGATGTTGCATTTCTTTTCTTGAAGATCTGAGATCATGGCTAGTCCACATGCCACATGTCATATGCTGCTTTCATTAGCCTCCAGGTGTTCCTCAATCTGATGCCTATAGTCCCGTTCTGCTGCTTTGATTGTTTTACGCATATCTGTCTTTTTCCTCCAGCTTTTTCTTTCCGGATACAAAGGCAAAATTGCAGGCCCTGCAATTGCCCCCTTTCACAGTGCTGATTGTCCATATGGTGTTTGATTAGGATATACACAAACTGACTTTGTTGGAACAACCTCCTCCACACATTTCTGTATGAATTCAGGCACTACCTCTGTCACTCATCTATAACACCATTTGATGTCACTACCTCTGTATACTCATCTATAACACCATTTGATGCATCATGAAACACCCCCCCGTCAGAACACTTAAAACTTGTTATGTGCAGTAAGAACCCTCCAGTCCCTTCATTTCAGTCAGTTTCATTTACAACTGCCCTGATGATTGCTTTTGTAAAAACACAAATACACACACACACACACACACACACTTACCAAATGCAGTGTAGAACTCCTCTTTTGTGAGATGCTCATCGTCGTCCTCGTCATTGTATTTGAGCAGGTCGAAGAGTGTGCAGTCAGATGCAGTCTTAGTTAGACCCTCCTGCTTAATCACCTGCAACAGTAACACAACACACATATCACACCTGTGATGCTTAATCACCTGCAACAGTAACACAACACACATATCACACCTGTGATGCTTAATCACCTGCAACAGTAACACAACACACATATCACACCTGTGATGCTTAATCACCTGCAACAGTAACACAACACACATATCACACCTGTGATGCTTAATCACCTGCAACAGTAACACAACACACATATCACACCTGTGATGCTTAATCACCTGCAACAGTAACACAACACACATATCACACCTGTGATTCTTAATCACCTGCAACAGTAACACAACACACATATCACACCTGTGATTCTTAATCACCTGCAACAGTAACACAACACACATATCACACCTGTGATGCTTAATCACCTGCAACAGTAACACAACACACATATCACACCTGTGATGCTTAATCACTTGCAACAGTAACACAACACACATATCACACCTGTGATGCTTAATCACCTGCAACAGTAACACAACACACATATCACACCTGTGATGCTGGACGCCATGGTGATGGTGTGCGGTATATATATATATATATATAGTGAAATATATTGGATATAACTTTCAAATCTGCAGTAATGATCAGGAGACATAAGTTCATTACATTTACTTTTATGTATTTAGCATTTAGAGTCAGAGCAAACGTGTGTGTGTTTGAGTGCTAGCAAATGTGTGTGTGTTCGTGTGTGTGTGCATCTCCGTCTCATTCCCAGTTGTGCCATGTGTGTTACAGAACAACAATGGCAACTATTCAGCCACCCAGTCTTCATTGTTGAAGGCGAGCTGTGATTGTTCTGTGTGTGTGTGTGTGTGTGTGTGTGTGCATGTGCAGCCTCAGCAGACATATTCCAGTTCCTGCAGTGTGTCTCCTAAAGCCAGCATGTCCAGGCTGTGCCTAGTCCAGCTCTACCTGTGTGTGTGTGTGTGTGTGTGTGTGTGTGTGTTGCTATGTGTCGTACAGCTCTACCCACTGAGAGCTTTAATCCTCTTACAAGAGCTGTTCTTTCTATGTGCCTCCCCACTGACCGTGTCCTTCAGCTCAAACCTATCCCATAATACCCTCTCTCTTCCTCTCTCCTCTTCTGCACACTTATTCTCTCTCCTCTTCTCCTTTCCTCTCTCCTCCTCTCCTCCCCTCCTTTTTCTCCCCCTCTCTGTATTTCCAAAAGAACTATGGAGGTCTTGTGAGAGGAGACAGGACGGTGATACACACACACACACATACACACACACACACACACACACACACACACACACACACACACACACACACACACACACAGACACACACACACACACACACACACACACATGCACACATTTGTAGTTCACACATACATGACAGCATATGCTTGGCAAATGTGACTTCTTACAGGAATATGAAATGTCACTTCAGATGGTATTTGTCCATGACTGGATAGCAAGGCAGAGACATGGTGGGAATAATAAATGTGTCTATGTGTGTGTGTGTGTGTGTGTGTGCCTGTGTGTGTGAGCGCAGGTGTGTGTGTGTGTGTGTGTGTGTGTGTGTGTGTGTGTGTGTGTGTGTGTGTGTGTGTGTGTGTGTGTGTGTGTGTGAGCCTGTGTGTGTGTGTGTGTGTGTGTGTGTGTGTGTGTGTGTGTGTGTGTGTGTGTGTGTGTGTGTGTGTGTGTATGAGCCTGTGTGTGTTTGTGTGTGTGTGTGTGTGTGTGTGTGTGTATGAGCCTGTGTGTGTTTGTGTGTGTGTGTGTGTGTGTGTGTAAGCTCCCACCCTACTGACCGCTTGACTCCTAAATGCCTCTATGGTGGTTCAAGCACGTGCATACACACACACACACACACACACACACACACACACACACACACACACACACATTTGTAATTCATGTGGTGTCTCCTCAGTGCTAGGGTCTCTGATAGGAGACATGTAGTGATCAGAGATGTCTGAACATCAGTGCCTTTGATGCAGGAAGTTCATCACTTAAATGTTTAATGGCAGAGGGCCAGATCTCTTTAAGCCTGTCTGTGTGTGTGTGTGTTTGTGTGTGTGTGTGTGTGTGTGTGTGTGTGTGTGTGTGTGTGTGTGTGTGTGTGTGTGTGAGTGAGACCTCAAGGAGAAATCATACAGGGCCTGGGCCAGTATCCATGGGTACAATTGAAGGGCAACATGGGGCAGATCACAGAGGTGTGGGGCAGATCACACAGGTGTGGGGTAGATCACACAGGTGTGGGAGTCTAAAAGCCTCTGTGTGGGGCAGATAACACAGGTATGGGCCTATAAATGCCCCTGCGTAGGGTAGATCACACAGGTGTGGGGTAGATCACACAGGTGTGGGCATCTAAAAGCCCCTGGGGCAGATCACACTAGAGCCCAGTGTCTAAGGTCAGCTGGGATCAGAGTATCAAACAGCTCGTGTCAAATTGATGTTCAATTAGACAAGCCTCACACCATTACGTGCCAAACGACAGATAGCCAGACATTAAGGAAGTTTTGGCAGGCCCCCCACACACACACACACACACACACACAAACACACACACACACACACACACAGTGGAACAGTGGATGCTGCCCTAATAGCTTGGCCCATTAGAGGAGTGTTAAAGCCCTCATAAAGCAGACGCAGCTCACAGGAGCACACACACACACACACACACACACACCACGACATACCTCGTCAAATCCGCACCAGTGATACGTGCAAGCGCACACGCACACGTGCACACACACACACGCACTCACACACACACAGGCATGCACGCACACACACACACGGACAGACACACACACACACACACACAGGCATGTGCGCACACACACACACACTGATGGATGCCAGTACGCAAAGACCTATAGTAGATCTTCATCTGACCATGAATAGTTGGTAGTTGTATTTCATAAATCCAGTGTAAATGCATATTAAGTAAATGCAATTATTCATCCTTTATGACCAAAAAATGTCAGCAGTTTAATCATATAAATCCAGTAGCCTATAAGATAAATTATTAATCGGACCTGAATAAATATGTGTTTAGTTCTGATGTGCAAATTAAGAGAGATTA
>JAIFZK010000101.1:165000-167500 GCA_027481765.1 Tenualosa thibaudeaui
ACACATGGTGTGTGTGTGTAGTGTAGTGGTGTGTGTGTAGTGTAGTGGTGTGTGAAGTATAGACACATGGTGTGTGTGTGTAGTGTAGTGGTGTGTGTGTAGTGTAGTGGTGTGTGAAGTATAGACACATGGTGTGTGTGTGTGTAGTGTAGTGGTGTGTGTGTAGTGTAGTGGTGTGTGAAGTATAGACACATGGTGTGTGTGTAGTGTAGTGGTGTGTGTGTAGTGTAGTGGTGTGTGAAGTATAGACACATGGTGTGTGTGTGTAGTGTAGTGGTGTGTGTGTAGTGTAGTGGTGTGTGTGTAGTGTAGTGGTGTGTGAAGTATAGACACATGGTGTGTGTGTAGTGTAGTGGTGTGTGTGTAGTGTAGTGGTGTGTGAAGTATAGACACATGGTGTGTGTGTAGTGTAGTGGTGTGTGAAGTATAGACACATGGTGTGTGTGTGTAGTGTAGTGTTGTGTAGTGTAGTGGTGTGTGAAGTATAGACACACGGTGTGTGTGTGTGTAGTGTAGTGTAGTGTAGTGGTGTGTGAAGTATAGACACATGGTGTGTGTGTAGTGTAGTGGTGTGTGAAGTATAGACACATGGTGTGTGTGTAGTGTAGTGGTGTGTGTGTGTAGTGTAGTGGTGTGTGATGTATAGACACATGTAGTGTAGTGTAGTGTGTGATGTATAAAAGTGGGATAATACTCTGGAACTATTATGAACCTTAGCTAAAACCATAGACAACTTGTAGTCTGTCATGGTTACTACTGACTGTAATTTTCCCCCGGCAGTTGGGTTAGCCCCTTGAGTCGTGGATCTGCCCAAGGTTTCTTCCTAGATTAACTGAACATAAGGGAGTTTTTCCTGCCCCTGTTGCTCTTGGGTGCTCCTTCTGTGAAGCGCCACAAGACAATACTATTGTAAAAGGCTCTGTATAAATACAATACTATTGTAAAAGGCGCTGTGTAAATACAATACTATTGTAAAAGGCTCTGTATAAATACAATACTATTGTAAAAGGCTCTGTATAAATACAATACTATTGTAAAAGGCTCTGTATAAATACAATACTATTGTAAAAGGCTCTGTATAAATACAATACTATTGTAAAAGGCTCTGTATAAATACAATACTATTGTAAAAGGCGCTGTGTAAATACAATACTATTGTAAAAGGCTCTGTATAAATACAATACTATTGTAAAAGGCTCTGTATAAATACAATACTATTGTAAAAGGCGCTGTGTAAATACAATACTATTGTAAAAGGCTCTGTAGAAATAAATCTGAATAAAAATAAATGAATAGACACATGAAGTGGCGTGTAGTGTAGTGGTGTGTGATGTATAGACAGATGGTGTGTAGTGGAGTGGTGTGTGTGTAGTGTAGTGGTGTGTGATGTATAGACAGATGGTGTGTAGTGGAGTGGTGTGTGTGTGTGTGGTGCTGTGTGTGTAGTGTAGTGGTGTGTGATGTATAGACAGATGGTGTGTAGTGGAGTGGTGTGTGTGTGTGTGGTGCTGTGTGTGTAGTGTAGTGGTGTGTGATGTATAGACAGATGGTGTGTAGTGGAGTGGTGTGTGTGTGTGTGGTGCTGTGTGTGTAGTGTAGTGGTGTGTGATGTATAGACAGATGGTGTGTAGTGGAGTGGTGTGTGTGTAGTGTAGTGGTGTGTGATGTATAGACAGATGGTGTGTAGTGGAGTGGTGTGTGTGTGTGTGTGGTGCTGTGTGTGTAGTGTAGTGGTGTGTGATGTATAGACAGATGGTGTGTAGTGGAGTGGTGTGTGTGTGTGGTGTGCTGTGTGTGTAGTGTAGTGGTGTGTGATGTATAGACAGATGGTGTGTAGTGGAGTGGGGTGTGTGTGTGGGGCGGTGTGTGTAGTGTAGTGGTGTGTGATGTATAGACAGATGGTGTGTAGTGGAGTGGTGTGTGTGTGTGGTGCTGTGTGTGTAGTGTAGTGGTGTGTGATGTATAGACAGATGGTGTGTAGTGGAGTGGTGTGTGTGTGTGTGGTGCTGTGTGTGTAGTGTAGTGGTGTGTGATGTATAGACACATAGAGGGGGAGATGGATGGAATTGCCTCCACCACCGGTGTGTGAGTGCATGTGTGTGTGTGTGTGTGTGTGTGTGTGTGTGAGTGCATGTGTGTGTGTGTGTGTGTGTGTGTGTGTGTGTGTGTGTGAATGGGTGAATGTGAGGTGTACAATGTAAAGCTTTGAGTACTCGTAGGAGTAGAAAAGCGCTATATAAATGCAGAGTTGTGTAGAGGTGTGTGTGTAGTGTAGTGGTGTGTGATGTATAGACGCATGTAGTGTAGTGTAGTGTGGTGTGTGTACTGTAGTGATGTAGTGTTGTGTGTGTGTAGTGGTGTGTGTGATGCTCCAAATAAGATTCTCTCTGTTCGTATGAGTCTTCAACTGACACAGGATCAGAAAATAGAGAGCTGTTACATTCCATGACACTGCATGACTAGTGATGACAACTGGTGTGTGTGTGTGTGTGAGAGAGAG
>JAIFZK010000101.1:172500-180000 GCA_027481765.1 Tenualosa thibaudeaui
TTTTCCCCAACGCCCCCCCATCTTCCCTCACTTGTTATATTTCTAGTTTTTCTATATTTCATTTTCTTCAGGTTTTCACACTTCCTTGTTCTTCCCCATTAGCTGCCTGAGTTCTAGTCCATCTCTCTTGTTTCCTCTCCTTCCTGCTCTCTTTCACTTTCTCTCTCTCTCCTTCTCTCTCTCTCTCTCTCTCTTACACTCTCTCTCTCCTTCTCTCTCTCTCTCTCTCCTTTTCTCTCTCCTTCACTTTCTCTCTCACTTTCACTCCCTCTCTCTCTTACACTTTCACAAGCTCATTATCACCAGTTACCCAGTGTCCTCTCCTCTTGCCTGCTCTCCCTCCCTCTCTAACTCTCTTTCTCCTTCTCTCGCTCACTCTCTTTCACTTTATCTCTCCTTCTCTCCCTCTCTCTTTCACTTTATCTCTCCTTCTCTCCCTCTCTCTTTCACTTTCTCTCTCCTCTCTCTCTCTCTCTTTCACTTTCTCTCTCACTCTCACTCCCTCTCTCTCTCTCTTTCACTTTCTCTCTCCTCTCTCTCTCTCTCTTTCACTTTATCTCTCCTTCACTTTCTCTCTCCTCTCTCTCTCTCTCTCTTTCACTTTCTCTCTCACTCTCACTCCCTCTCTCTTTCACTTTCTCTCTCCTCTCTCTCTCTCTTTCACTTTCTCTCTCACTCCCTCTCTCTCTCTTTCACTTTCTCTCTCCTCTCTCTCTCTCTCTTTCACTTTCTCTCTCACTCCCTCTCTCTCTCTCTTTCACTTTCTCTCTCACTCTCACTCCCTCTCTCTTTCACTTTCTCTCTCACTCCCTCTCTCTCTTTCACTTTCTCTCTCACTCCCTCTCTCTTTCACTTCCTCTCTCCTCTCACTCTCTCTCTCTCTCTCTCTCTCCCTCCCTCTCTCTCTCTCTCTGTTCTTTTTCCTTTTTTCTCTCCTTTTTCTTTTGCCACGTCCTCTTCTGCATCTGTCCAAATGTCCAGCAAGTACACACACACACCACACACACACACAGTAATGCAAATTGAATGGGAGATAGGACCAGCCTCTACTGGGCTCTTTCACTTTACTCTCTTACAAAACACACACACACACACACACACACACACACACAGAGTTGAAGGGGGTGAGGTTAGGTGAGTCGCCAGAGGTGGTAGCAGGTTGTTTACCAGGAACACAGGGAGGAAACCCCCCTGGTGGTCATTAAAGTCCTCACACACACACACACACACACACACACATACACACACATACACACACACACACACACACACACACACACACACACACACACACACACACACCTCCCAGGCTGATTGATGTGTGTGTGTGTGTGTAATACACTGTACCCTGGTGATAGACATCAGGATCTATATGTGGCACCCAGAAAGACTAATGTGGAGAGAGAGAGAGAGAGGGGGGGAGAGAGAGAGAGAGAGAGGGAGAGAGAGAGAGGGAGAGAGAGGACAGTCAGAATAGCTGTGTGAATGTATATATCTGATAGGATGGAAATGAGGATGCCAGTGAGTTTGCCCGTGAGACAGCTGAGTCCTCCCATAAGAGACTATATGAGTCTATATGTCCCATATACATTGGACAGTAGGATGACTGAGTTTTCACAGCAAGATAAAGCAAATGGTTCCATAGGGTCTTATCCAGAGAATCTATAGTGTGCTTTAAGGAGATTCCCTGCTAGACACTGAAGTCTGAGGTCATGTCAAGGTCAGACTTTCTATTATTTACTCATTTCAAGGTCAAGGTCAGACATTCTATTATTTACTCATTTCAAGGTCAAGGTCAGACTTTATTATTTACTCATTTCAAGGTCAAGGTCAGACTTTATTATTTACTCATGTCAAGGTTAGACTTTCTATTATTTACTCATGTCAAGGTCAAGGTCAGACTTTCTATTATTTACTCATGTCAAGGTCAGACTTTCTATTATTTACACATGTCAAGGTCAGACTTTCTATTATTTACTCATGTCAAGGTCAAGGTCAGACTTTCTATTATTTACTCATGTCAAGGTCAAGGTTAGACTTTCTATTATTTACTCATGCAGCTCCACACCACTTTCCCCATCTTCCTTCTGTTCTGGGTTTGAGTGACGAGCACCGCATGTGGGAACACTGTGGATCTACACGTTTATCCACCGTTTGTGTTCTGCCGTTAGTACATTTTTTTAATTTCTGTCCTCCCTCTCTCCCTCTCTCTCTATCTCGCTCTCCCTCCCTCTCTCTCTCTCTCATGTTCTGTCTCTTTTAAGTCTCTCTGCCTCCATTCTCTCTTTACTCTTGCATGTGTGTATATATATATATATATATGTGTGTGAGTGTGTGTGTATGTGTGTGTGTGTGTGTGTGTGAGTGTCTATGTGTGTGAGTGTGTGTGTGTGTGTGAGTGTGAGAGTGTGTGTATGTGTGTGTGTGTATGTGTGTATGTTTGTGTGTGAATGTGTGTGTGTGTGACTGTGTGTAAATGTGTGTGTGTGTGTGTGTGTGTGTGTGTGTGTGTCCATCTCTTCCCAGCCCTGCCTCTGTCAACCTTGAGCAGAGGCCTTAAGCTGCTGCTGACCCATATAGCTGACAACCAGACACTGTCACTGTCACGGGTCACACACACTCATTCTGCTGCTAAGGGAACACACATTAGTCTTTGTGCGTGTTTGTGTGTGTGTGTGTGAGAGAGAGAGAGAGAAAATGTGTGTGTGTGTGTGTGTGTGTGTGTGTGTGTGTGTGTGTGTGTGTGTGGAAGGGGAAGGTAAGAGAAACTAAAGACTGAGGTGACTTTGAAGCCTATGGCTTGTCTTTGAAGATGTCCAGGATGGTAGAGTGATGGTGTGTGTGTGTGTGTGTGTGTGTGTGTGTGTGTGTGTGTGTGTGTGTGAGTGATGGTGAAAACTCTTTGTTCCAAATGAGGCATTAGAGAGACACCCTCTCTCTCTCTTTCGTTCTCTCTCCATCTATATATTATATCTGCCTCTCTTTTTCCTCTCATTATTTTTTCTTCCTTTCTGTCATTTTGTTCAGCTTCTCTGACTTTTTCACCTTCTATGTCTCTTATTCTCTCCATCTCTATCTCAATCCCTCCCTCTTTCCATCCATCCCAAACCCCTCCCTCTTTCCCTCTCCCCCCTCTATCCCAAACCCTCCCTCTTTCCCTGTCTCTCTCACTCTTTCTCTGTTCTGTCCATACTGTGAGCTGGCCTGTCAGAGCATCATTTCTCTCTTCTGAAATCAACAGCAAACAACACCTGCTTTGTCCAGCCCCACCAGACCCTCACAGTATTAGTGTTTCAGCAGCCAGCAGCCATTAGTGAGTTAGAGTTGAGTCTATTAGTGAGTTAGAGCTGAGTCTATTAGTGAGTTAGAGCTGTGTCTATTAGTGTGAGTTAGAGTTGAGTCTATTAGTGTCAGTTAAAGCTGAGTCCATTAGTGAGTTAGAGTTGAGTCTATTAGTGTGAGTTACAGCTGAGTCTATTAGTGAGTTAGAGCTGATGCTATTAGTGTGAGTTAGAGTTGAGTCTATTAGTGTGAGTTAAAGCTGAGTCCATTAGTGAGTTAGAGCCGAGTCTTTTGATTGGAGGAGCAGCTGCTGTTTATAGAAGGAAACGTAGATGTGTGAAACAAGCCGGTGCATTGGTGAGACTCCGCCAACGAGGATTTCGTATCCCCCTTCCAGCCATACACCTGGCGAACCGTTTTCTGTGTATCCCCCTTCCAGCCATACACCTGGCGAACCGTTTTCTGTGTATCCCCCTTCCAGCCATACACCTGGCGAACCGTTTTCTGTGTATCCCCCTTCCAGCCATACACCTGGCGAACCGTTTTCTGTGTATCCCCCTGCCAGCCATACACCTGGCGAACCGCTTTCTGTGTATCCCCTTCCAGCCATACACCTGGCGAACCGTTTTCTGTGTATCCCCCTTCCAGCCATACACCTGGCGAACCGTTTTCTGTGTATCCCCCTTCCAGCCATACACCTGGCGAACCGTTTTCTGTGTATCCCCCTTCCAGCCATACACCTGGCGAACCGTTTTCTGTGTATCCCCCTTCCAGCCATACACCTGGCGAACCGTTTTCTGTGTATCCCCCTTCCAGCCATACACCTGGCGAACCGTTTTCTATGTAAATGAAGGTTAATGCACGGATGTTACGGTTCTCAGCGAATTCTGCAGCCCAAACCTGGAATCACTTTTTCTGAACTGCAAACCCTTCTACTCACAGCAGGAGTTCCATTCTTTCATTCTGGCTGCTGTTTACATCCCACCACATGCTGACGTGAATGTTGCACTGCAAGCTCTCTCCGACCAGGTAATCTCTCCGACCAGGTAATCTCATTAGAACAAAATATCCTGACTCATTGCTCATTATTGTGGGTGACTTTAATAGAGCTAAACTCAACCACAAACTTCCGAAATTCAGACAGCACATGAACTGTCCCACCAGAGAGAAAACTATATTGGATCACTGCTACACAACATCTCAAAGACGCATATCACTCAGTCCCCCGGCGCGTTTCTAGGCCGCTCTGAACATTGCCTGATTCATTTTATTCCCACCTACAAAAAGGCAAAATTTAAAAAAGGCAAAGCCTGTAACCAGGACAGTAACGTGGACAAACGAGACGAAGGAAGAACTACAGGACTGTTCTGACTGGACAGACTGGAGTGTCTTCGAGGATGCTAAAGCTAACCTGGACCAATTGACTGACACTGTCACATCCTACATTGGTTTCTGTGAGGAAGTTTGCCTGCCAACAATAAGCCATGGATCACTGCACATCTCTGCCACCTCCACCAGGCCAAAGAGGAGGCATGCCTCTTTCTCAGGAACTCACTCACCAAAGAGACCAGAGTGGCTATTCTGAAAAGCTGAAAAAAATGTTTTTCTGCTACGGCACTATGGAGAGGGCTTCAGGACATTAGCAACTACAAGAGACCATCCCCCACGGCCCAGGCCAACAATGGTCTTGCTGATGACTGAATGCCTTCTACTGCAGGTTTGAAAGACATGTTTACACCTCTGTCCTCCACGAGACCATCTGTAGACCCCACCACTCACCTGGCTACCCCTCCCTCTCCCCCACCTGACACCCAGTTCACACTCACCATATGTAAACAGGACATCTGTTGCCTCTTTGAGAGGCAGAATGTTCGGAAAGCTCCAGGCCCAGATGGAGTAACTCCCTCAGCTGGCACTGATCTTTACACACATCTTGACACCAGATCACTGGAGATATGTGAAGTCCCTTCATGCTTCAAAAGCTCCACCATCATCTCAGTCCCCAAGGAACTCTCCATCACTGGACTTAACAACTACAGACCTGTGGCCTTGACTTCAGTTGCCATGAAGTCCTTTAAACACCTAGCCAACTCAATAAAACCCCTGCAGTTTGCATACAGGGCAAACAGGTCAGTGGATGATGCAGTAAACATGGGGCTGCACTTCATTCTGCAACACCTAGAGCAACCTGGGGCCTATGCTAGGGTCCCGTTTGTGGACTTCAGCTTGGCGTTCAACACCGTAATTCTGGATATCCTCACTGCCAAACTCTCTCAGCTCACTGTACCTCCTGCCATCTGTCAGTGGATCTCCAGCTTCCTGACTGACAGCATCCAGCATGTGCGGCTGGGAGACGTCACATCTGGAACATGGACAATCATCTCTGGTGCTCCACAGGGCTGTGTCCTCTCCCCTCTGCCCTTCTCCCTCAATACAAACAACACCACCTCTAATGACCCAGCAGTCAAGCTCCTAAAATTTGCTGATAACAACACTCTCATTCCAGGAATTTCCACCCGGTCTTATCCAGGATGGCGATGAGTCCGCTGAGACCTAAAGACTGTGGAGATGGTTGTGGACTTCAGGAAACAACCTGCACTGCTGCCCCTCTCACAATACCCAACAGCCCAGTTTCAAATGTGGGCTCATTTAAGTTTCTGGGATCCATCATCTCCCAGGATCTGAAGTGGGAGTCCAACATCAACACCATCCTCAGAATAGCTCAGCAGAGGATGTACTTCCTACGACAACTGCAGAAGCATGGACTACACACACTCTCTTTGACTCCACACACCTTGCACACACTCTCTTTGACTCCACACACCCTGCACACACTCTCTTTGACTCCACACACCCTGCACACACACTCTCTTTGACTCCACACACCCTGCACACACTCTCTTTGGCCCCACTCACCCTGCACACACTCTCTTTGGCCCCACTCACCCTACACACACTCTCTTTGACCCCACTCACCCTACACACACTCTCTTTGACCCCACTCACCCTGCACACACTCTCTTTGACCTCCTCCCCTCTGGCAGGTGCTACAGATCCCTGCGCACAAAAACTACCAGACTCAAGAACAGCTTCTTCCCCACTGCCACCCCCCCTCCTGGGCCACCCCCCACCTTGGTCAATTATTATTTCACAGACTGCTCAGATTACCCTTCAACCTCATTTCTGAGATGTTTGTTTACTGTTATGCCCTTGCATATATTGTCCTTTTGCATATGGCACAAGAGGAGTGTTGTAGTCTGATGTGTCCCAGTCTGGGTAACCTCTCAGGCTCCTCCTCCTTGTGTGTTCCCTCCTACTTACCCCTCTCCATATTTTATTCCAACTGGTCACTACGTGTCTATATGTATATTATTGCCTATAGTAGGTACCTATCGGTATATGGTTGTCCCTTGTGCAATATGTGTCCGCAAGTTTTTGCTTTGTCTATAGTATTTATTGTGTTGTATACTGTATTAAATGTATATTACTACATGTTTATATGTTAGGTGTACAGAGAGCTAACATCTACCAGAGTCAAAGTCCTTGTAGATGTGAATATACTTGGCCAATAAAGCTGATTCTGATTAGTGTGAGTTAGAGCTTTTAGAGTTTGAGTTTAAAGTGTGTGTGTGTTTGTGTGTGTGAGAGAGAGAGAGACAGTTGATGTGTGTGCTGTGTGTGTGTGTTGTGTGTGTGTGTGTGACAGCTTATGTGTGTGTGTGTGTTGTGTGTGTGTTGTGTGTTGTGTGCTGTGTGTGTGTGTGAGTGACATTCTTATGTGTGTGTGTTGTGTGCTGTTTGTGTGTGTGTGCGTGCATGCACGTGTTTGTGTGAGTGTGTGTAAGAGACAGTTGATGTGTGTGCTGTGTGTGTGTGTGTGTGTGTGTGTGTGTGTGTGTGTGTGTGTCCGTATGAGCTGGTGTGAGTGCTGTGTGTGACATCTTAGATGGGAGAAGCCCAAGCCCACATGAAAGAGAATTGGTTTGTTTGTCATATTCTGGTCTGAAGTGTGGCATGGTGCTTGTTCAGTTTCTGAAGGACTAATTAGCCATTTAGGGTGGTAATCACACACACACACACACACACACACACACACACACACACACACACACACAGCCACCAGCACAAAGCTTTAAGCCTAGGGCACAGACAACAACACTTTTCAAAAGCCCTGACAAGTTTATTTTCTCTCCTGTTCCTCTGAGGATCAAAACCTGA
>JAIFZK010000101.1:192500-202500 GCA_027481765.1 Tenualosa thibaudeaui
CCCCACCCCGCATTACGTCGACGCATCGACTTCAAAATATCGTCGACGTCATATTTTGTAGTCAACGCACACGTGGGTCACCCAAAACAAACTTCGTTATTTGAACGATGGAGACCGAAACAGCGACCTCATCACAGCATACACAACAAAACCCTTCAAAAGCCCCCAAAAAACAGCTCGCCCAAAATCTTCAAGGGTATGGGAGTACTTTAAATTTAGTCCGAAACGTAAGGGAATTGTCATTTGCAGTCTTTGCCACATTGAACTGGCACACCACACCAGCACAACAGCCATGCTGGAACACTTGAAGCGGAGGCACCCCCTTGTCTCGTGTAGCGAGGACAATAATAAGTACTAACTGGCTAAATTAATTTAACGTTTGTGTAGTGTGTTGTGCAGTTTGACCTCAGTGCACTTCGGTAGTGTTAGTCATCTTAACTGTCCGTGCAGTTTGGTCGTGCTTGTTTGGTTAGTAGTTAATGTTAGCTAGCTATTAGCAGTTAGGCATCTGTGTATTAGTTACGTTTGTTAGCATTTAATGTTGGCTAGAATGGTAGCTAGCTTACGGCTGCAGAACACAGCTATCTAGCTGCTGCTAACTCAGCACGAACAAACTGCACAAAGAGCTAAATTAGTTTTTTTCTGATTGGTATTTGAGATGCATTATGGTGTGTGTGTTGGGTAAGTGTGTGTTGGGTGTGTGTGTGTTGTGTGTGTGTGTGTTGTGTGTGTGTGTGCTGGGTGTGTGTGTGTTGTGTGTGTGTGTGCTGTGTGTGTGTGTGTTGGGTGTGTGTGTGCTGGGTGTTTGCCTATTGGAATCAAACGTCTCCTTCATCTTCAGAGAGCTTTAGCAAAGCTGCAACCTGTTAGCCAGACTGAGCTGCTTAGCTGCAACACTGTGGCACAAACACACGCATCAGACACACACACACACATACACACACATACACACACACACACACACACACACACACACACACACGACACTCTCAACTCTCATCAGATCATCAAGAGGGGGTATTAAGAACGAACACACACACACTCTCTCTCTCCATCAGACACACACATACACACATACTCTCTCTCTCCATCAGACACACACATACTCTCTCTCTCCATCACACACACACACACACACACACATACTCTCTCTCTCCATCAGACACACACATACTCTCTCTCTCTCCATCAGACACACACATACACATACTCTCTCTCTCCATCTCACACACACACATACACATACCCTCTCTCTCCATCACACACATACACACACATACTCTCTCTCTACATCACACATACACACACACACATACATACTCTCTCTCCATCAGACACACACATACACCTACACACATCTATATATGCATATACTTTTTACACTCCCACACCTGATAGACCAAATGTAGTGATATGCAGATAGTGAACCATGCGCACGCGCACACACACACACACACACACACACACACACACACACACACACACACACACACACACACACACACACACACACACACACACACAGAGGCAAAAAGAGCTGCAATCCAGAGAACTGGCAGTTGAATGAAGGCAAACTGTTTAGTATGCTGTTGTGGGGTGTCTAATTGTTCGCTGCTGTGTCGGAAGAATGCAGCAGAGAGGGTCGCTTACACACACAGACACACACACACACACACACACACACACACACACACACACACATTTACAAATTGAACAAGCCTCTGCCACTTCATTTCCAATCTGATCTAATCCACTTCTGCAGAGAGAGAAAGAGAAAGGAGGGGGAGAGAAAGACAGAGGGAGAAAGGGAGAGAGAGAAGGAGAGGGGGACAGATACGGGGGGAGAGATAGAGAAAGAGAGAGAGAGACAGAGGGGGGAAGAGGGAGAGAGAGAGAGGGAGAAAGAGAGAGAGAGAGAGAGGAAGCAGGATAGGGAGAGACAGAGAGAGGGAGAGAGAGAAAGAGAGAGAGAGAGAGCTAAGTGGAGAGATATGGAGATGTAGTGGCAGTGAGGAGGTGATGGAGGTGATGGAGGTGATTGAGGTGATGGAGGTGATGGAGGTGATTGAGGTGATGGAGGTGATTGGAGGTGATGGAGGTGATGGGGGGGGAGACGATGCAGAGAGAGAGAGAAATGCAGAGCAAGGAGACATAGCAACTGAAAGATGGATGGTTGCAGAAAGAGAATAGGAGTTGATGTGGATGTGTAAAAGATGCCAAACATACTCACACACACACACACACACACACACACACACACACATCGAACCTAACCCCACACATGCAAATATATACATGTATCTTGCTTACACACATGCGCCCACGCACACATAAACACACACAGACATAATAAGAAAATAACTTGATTTCTAAAACAGACACAGATCTCTCTCTCTCTCTCTCTCTCTTTCTCTCCTCCAGAGGATCCATCTCTTTCCCTCAAAAAAAGCTCCTTTAATGGACTAGGCTGAGATTGCTCTCTGCAGTTCCATCCACTCCAGTTTTGCTTTCATAGCCTGTGAATATTTGATGAAGGGGGAGATTTCATTTGATGAACAGGTGTGTGTGTTGGTGTGTAGTGTGTGTGAGGGGGGGTTGTCCCTGGAGCATGTGCGTGTGTTTGTGTGTGCTCAATGGGAAATTGATTGCACGTCATTCAGAAAGGAGAAAAAACTAGCTTGCCCTGGATGTAAACACACATTCTTCAACACATTCTTTCTCTTTCTCGTCATGATCAATCCATCCTCTCTTTCTTGTCATAATCAATCCATCCTCTCTTTCTTGTCATAATCAATCCATCCTCTCTTTCTTGTCATAATCAATCCATCCTCTCTTTCTTGTCATAATCAATCCATCCTCTCTTTCTCGTCATGATCAATCCATCCTCTCTTTCTTGTCATAATCAGTCCATCCTCTCTTTCTCGTCATAATCAATCCATCCTCTCTTTCTCGTCATAATCAATCCATCCTCTCTTTCTTGTCATGATCAATCCATCCTCTCTTTCTTGTCATGATCAATCCATCCTCTCTTTCTCGTCATGATCAATCCATCCTCTCTTTCTTGTCATAATCAATCCATCCTCTCTTTCTTGTCATAATCAATCCATCCTCTCTTTCTCGTCATGATCAATCCATCCTCTCTTTCTCGTCATAATCAATCCATCCTCTCTTTCTTGTCATAATCAATCCATCCTCTCTTTCTCGTCATGATCAATCCATCCTCTCTTTCTCGTCATGATCAATCCATCCTCTCTTTCTTGTCATAATCAATCCATCCTCTCTTTCTTGTCATAATCAATCCATCCTCTCTTTCTCGTCATGATCAATCCATCCTCTCTTTCTCGTCATGATCAATCCATCCTCTCTTTCTCGTCATGATCAATCCATCCTCTCTTTCTCGTCATAATCAATCCATCCTCTCTTTCTCGTCATGATCAATCCATCCTCTCTTTCTCGTCATAATCAATCCATCCTCTCTTTCTCGTCATGATCAATCCATCCTCTCTTTCTTGTCATAATCAATCCATCCTCTCTTTCTCGTCATAATCAATCCATCCTCTCTTTCTTGTCATAATCAATCCATCCTCTCTTTCTTGTCATAATCAATCCATCCTCTCTTTCTTGTCATAATCAATCCATCCTCTCTTTCTTGTCATGATCAATCCATCCTCTCTTTCTTGTCATAATCAATCCATCCTCTCTTTCTTGTCATGATCAATCCATCCTCTCTTTCTTGTCATGATCAATCCATCCTCTCTTTCTTGTCATAATCAATCCATCCTCTCTTTCTCGTCATAATCAATCCATCCTCTCTTTCTCGTCATAATCAATCCATCCTCTGTGTCATTCTGCTTCCTTTGTTCCCTCTCTTTTTCACATTGCTACTCTCATCAGGAAGACAGTGTGTTGTTTGGCGTGTACTCCCATGGGCATGGTTCGACCACCCCACCCAACACACACACACACACACACACACACACACACACACACACACACACACACACACACACACACACACACACACACACACACACACAGCTTCCCTATGGAAGTGTCATTTGTGACCTCTCACGTCTGTGCGCAAACATCACATAATGTGTGCATGTGTGAATATGTGCGAGCATGTCCGTGTGTGCATGTCTGTGTGTGTGTGTGTGTGTGTGTGTGTGTGTGTGTCAGGTACACTCACCCTTGTAGAAGCACTCTTCACTGTGCATAATGGTGATCTTGTGGCGAGCCAAGCAGGATGCACGATGGAGCTCACAGTGGTTCTGATAGAGCCGGCCGTCTGACCCACACACAGGCTTGTAGTGGGGCTTGCAGTGGTCCAGACACACACACTCACCATGACCCGTCTGGGAGTCCGACACACAGCGCCGCCCCAGGCCACAGTACTTGTGCTCACACACACCTCCCACACTGGGATGGCTAAAGAACCCTGAAAGAGAGAGAGAGAGAGAATTTTAATTTTCAAAAAAACGCTTTATTACAAATTTTAGAGATAGAAGCAGGTCAACTTGTCATATTTAAAAAAGTAAAAAGAAAACAGCATAAAAGTTAGAAAGTGTTTTTACAAAAAGAAATGTGCAAATAGCAGCTTGTTGTTTTCAACAGAACACAACACCTTGTTGAAGCACTATCTTTCCACAAAAACATCAAGCATCTTCAAAGATTTGTAAAAATGAAAGTCAATCAAAATACATTTTACAAAAGTAAAAAACATCCCCCAAGACATCAACATCCACATCCTGTCCCACTTTTCTTTTACGACATATATCATATATCGCCATCTTCGCTTGCCCAAGCAAAACGTTTAGGAGCTGACATTTAAAATGATACTTTTGTACATATTTAAAACCAAGAATAAAAATCTCCAAAGAGAAACTTTCATTAAACTTAACAAAAAGTCTCCGCATCAAAGCAAGAAGAGGTCTTAGCCTCTGACAGTGCATAAAAGCATGGAATACAGTCTCCCTCAAGGAGCAAAAAGGGCACCCTTCATCCACACCTGGATTCAAAAAGCATTTACTGCTATAGGACCATGCAGAATACGCCATTGTAAATCGCGAGCTTCTTTATTTAGTGGTGACTTGTACAGAGCTCGCCATTGTGGTTTGACATTACCTTCCATTTGCAAATTGTCCCAGAACAAGTCAACCAGAGTATTTTGCCAGCAGGTTTGAAAGGGGGTCTACACAGGCCAGGCGATGCCAGAGAGAGGATGCCACCAGGTTGTTAATGATAAGAACACGCCAAATAACAGAACAGGCCAAATAAAAACTTCCATTTCTGCAAACGACCTTTAACTTTTTCAACCACCCTTCAAAATTCTTTTGAATAAAAATATCATCCCCTAGGAATACACCCAGGTATTTAAAACCACCCCTGTTCCAGGATAAACCATCAGGGAGAAAAGGTTCACCATTCACCCATTTGCCCACCAGCAGAGCTATGCTTTTTGCCCAATTCACATTAGCAGAAGAAACAGCTTTAAATTCATCACAGATTCTTAAAAGTGCATCAACATCTCTCGTTAACAAGGACTGCCACATCAGCAGCATAAGCAGACAATTTAAAAACTTCATCGCAGTCAGGGATGCTCACTCCCACAATGTCCCTCCTCAACCTTGCAAGGAGAGGTTCAATGGCAACTGTATAACATGCCCGACAAGGGACATCCTCTGTATACTTTATAGAAGGAGCACACAAGTCACCATTAACTTTGAGCATACTTGTCAAAATACAAGGCTTTAATCATATGAATGAAAACTGGGCTAAAACCAAAGGCTGACAAGGTAAGTAAGTAAAGTAACTCAAGTGTGCTCAACCCTGTCAAAAGCCTTTTCTTGGTCAATTGAGACCACACCAAAATCAAGGCTGAACAGTTTGCTGATATAAAACACATCTCTAATGAAGGAGATATTATTGTGAATTAACCTGCCTAGCACGCAGGTCTGGTCAGGGTGGATTACCTGCTCCAAAACCTTCCCCAGCCTATTTGCTGGAACATTAAAGAGCAGTTTATATCCAGAGCAGAGGACTGACACTGGCCTCCATGACCTTATGTCCGTAAGGTCACCCTTTTCAGGCAGCAAAGTGAGCACTGCTCTATGACAGCTCAGTGGCAGCTTTCCCCTGGCCATACTGTCACTTAGAACAGTAAGCACATCTGTGCCCTGCTCAGGCCAAAAAGACTTATAAAAGTCTAGAGGCAGGTCATCCACCCCAGGTGCTTTGCCACTCTCCATACTCTGGAGGGCCCTCTCCAGCTCCTCTAGGGTCAGCACCCTTCCGAGGGCCTAATTTGCCTCTTCGGATACCTTAGGTAGATTGCAAAGAAAAGCCTCGTCAGTCGCCTGATCTTGTGAAATTTCACACTTGTAAAGCTCCTTATAAAAATTAACTGCTCTTTCATGAATTTCAACAGAATCAAATAAGATTTTACCATCCTCAGACCTCAAGGCATGAATAAATTTCCTCTGGCCATTCTTACATTCCAGGTTAAAAAAAAGAAATTGACGGTACATCCATCAACTACACACTTTGAAAGAAAGAGAGAGAAAGAGAGAAAGAGAGAGAGAGAGAAGGAGTGAGAGAAATAGGGTTTAAAATCCCTGTAAAGCACAAATCTACAAAACAACCACAAAACTAGCAAAGGGGGTTTGAATCCTGGCTGCTTCCACTGTGCCCTTAATTTAACCCCAAGTTGCTCTAGGGGAGACTGGCCCTTAATTTAACCCCAAATTGCTCTAGGGGAGACTGGCCCTTAATTTAACCCCAAGTTGATCTAGGGGAGACTGGCCCTTAATTTAACCCCAAGTTGATCTAGGGGAGACTGGCCCTTCATTTAACCCCAAGTTGATCTAGAGGAGACTGGACCTTAATTTAACCCCAAGTTGCTCTAGGGGAGACTGGCCCTTCATTTAACCCCAAGTTGATCTAGGGGAGACTGGCCCTTAATTTAACCCCAAGTTGATCTAGGGGAGACTGGCCCTTAACAATTAATAGTTGACAAAAACGATGAAAGTGTCTTGGGATGAAAGTGTCTTGGGATGAAAGTGTCTGCTTAAAGGTTAAACTGGGTCTGGTTACTCTCAGAAGGCACTGAATTCTGCCAACTATGTATTAAATGCAATTGGAAAGTAAAGCAAAAGTAAATATATCCCTGTCATGAGTCTCTCTCTCTTTCTCTCTCTCTCTCTCTCACACACACACAAACACACACACACACACACACACAGTGTGATTCTGACAGCCCTGCTTTTAGTGAGGGGCTGAATAGAGTGAGACAACCCTCCCATCTTCTCTGCCTCTTCTCTCTTATTCTTCATCTTTCATCCCCCTCTCTCTCACTCTTCCCCTCTATCCCACACTCCCACAGAGTGGTCATCTTCAGAGGGTGGGATGAGGATGAGAGGATGAGAGAGAGATGAAGAAAGAGAGATGAAGAGAGAGAGATGAAAAGAAAGGAAGTTCATCTTTAAGAAGGGAGAGAGAGAGGGAGTGAGAGAGAGAGAGAGACAGATAGAGTAAATATATGCAGAGGTGGTTTAGATGTTTAGAGAGGCTGGGGGTCGAAGGCTAGAGTGAGCCTGGCAGCACATTGATCGTTTCCTTTAAATATGCATCAGAGTCGTCTTGCCCAACAGCACATTCCCTCCACACACACACACACACACACACACACACACACACACACACACACACACTCATTATGCAGCTAGCACAACTTGTCAGCATGGGATTACTCCTGCCAAGACACGGCAAACAATGTAAACACCAGTGTGTGTGTGTGTGTGTTTTAGTGAAGCCTGGGTAATGCTTCTGTGCCCTTCCTATCAGTCTGACAGGCCAGTGACAGGGGCTGATCAGCACACACCCCTATCTTACACACACACACACACACACACACACACACACATATGCGCACACACCCGCACACACACATACACACACATGCGCACACACACACGCTCACTTGTATGATAACACACTCTCTCCTCCTCCTGTAGTGATCATAGATCACATGAAATGAGAGAGAGAGAGGAGAGGAGAGGAGAGGAGGGGAGGAGAGGAGAGCGGGTGGAGAGGAGAGGAGAGGAGAGCAGGTGGAGAGGAGAGGAGAGGAGAGGAGAGCAGGTGGAGAGGAGAGGAGAGGAGAGGAGAGCGGGTGGAGAGGAGAGGAGAGGAGAGGAGAGCGGGTGGAGAGGAGAGGAGAGCAGGTGGAGAGGAGAGCAGGTGGAGAGGAGAGGAGAGCGGGTGGAGAGGAGAGGAGAGGAGAGCGGGTGGAGAGGAGAGGAGAGGAGAGGAGAGCAGGTGGAGAGGAGAGGAGAGGAGAGGAGAGGAGAGGAGAGCGGGTGGAGAGGAGAGGAGAGGAGAGGGGGTGGAGATCACACCAATAAGGCATCTCAAAGCTGAATTTGAATATATGAGGGAGACAGGAAGAAAAAAAAAGAAAGAGGAGGAAAGAGAGACAGAGAGAGAAATGGTGAGAGAGAAAGGCAATGAGAGGAGAGGGTGATAAACACACACACACACATATATAAACTCCTACACACACACACACTCTCTCTCACGTACACACACACACGTGTTTCTCCATGTTCCACAGTAAATCAGCTCATCAGGACAGTAAAACACTTTAGCACTGTGAATCAGAGGAGAGAGAGAGAGGACAGAATGATGAAGAGAGAGAGAGGGGGAAGGAGAGAATCAGAGGAGATAGAGAGGAAAGGAGGATAGAGAGAGAGAGAGAGGGAGGGAGAGAAAGGGATATCAAAGGGAGGAAGAGAGTGAGAGGGAGGAAAAAAGAAGACAGAGAATGTTTCCAAACCACCAATTTACTTTCTCATATCACGCCATCACTTCAACATTCACACGCCTGCACGAGCACACACTCAAAACACACACACACACACACACACACACACACACACACACACACACACACACACTTACATTTAGGCATTTAGCAGACGCTTTTATCCAAAGCGACTTACAAAAGAGAATGACATTCAAGCTACAACACAATGAAAGAACTAACAAGGAGTGCATATTGCTAACATAGAAACTATTTTAAGTTGAAAGTGCAATAGTGTAATACAGTGCAGAGAAATTAAATTGTTAAGTGCATTCTCCAAATTTAAGCCAGGAGATATTGTTGGAAGAGCTGGGTCTTCACGAGTTTCTTGAAGGTGGGGAGAGGGTATCAGTTGATCTGGTAGCACTTGGGAGATCATTCCACCAGCGCTGAACCAGATATGAGATGAGTCTGGATTGACCTGCACAAGGTGTTGGCCATGCTAGAAAACGTTCCTTAGAGGAGCGAAGCAGTCGTTGGGTGACATAGGGCTTCAGGAGAGTATTCAGGTAGATGGGAGCAGAGCCATCATTCACCCTGTAGGCCACCATAAGTGCCTTGAATTTAATGCAAGCAGCCAAGGGTACCCAGTGAAGTTCAATGAAAAGAGGTGTGATGTGTTTTTGGCTGGTTAAAGACCAGACGTGCAGCTGCATTCTGGATCATCTGTAGCGGTCTCGCCGGTGATGTACAGGGCGAAGAGAAGGGGCCCTAGCACAGATCCTTGGGGTACTCCCGTGGTGAGTTGGTGAAGGAAAGGAAGGGAAGAAGAGATACAGGCTGGTAGTTCTCCACTTGAGTGGGAGCAAGGGATGGTTTTTTGAGCAGCGGTGTTACCTGGGCTTGTTTGAAGGTGGTGGGAAATGTACCCCTAGTTAGTGAAGCATTGACCACATGTGTGGTTGCTGTCACAATGGTGGGGGTTATGGCCTAAATAAGGGTTGTTGGGATGGGGTCCAAAAGACAAGAGGTAGGCCGGCTATCTGTGAGAAGCTTACACACACACTCACTTGTGTAAAATACCACCCTCCGCTAACCACACACACACACACACACACACACACAATTCTACCTCCACAAACCATCTGCACTTCAGCACCAATGAGGCACTTGACACACAACACTGGCAGAGGCCTAGTT
>JAIFZK010000101.1:207500-215000 GCA_027481765.1 Tenualosa thibaudeaui
ACACTTGTTGCTAATGCTGTGACCACATGTATAAAAGCAAGTTCAGAGTGCACAGTTTGATGAAGATTCCAAACAAATACAATGGATGAAGGCAGAGTCAAACCAACGCCCAAACCTGAGTAGGTTCACCGTGGCCACCATTATCAGGGCATTCAGACAACACAACAGGTATTGTACTCTATTGCTTTCTTTGTCACAATACAGTTTTACAAGCCTGTGAAAGTTGTCTATTGGTTTCAAATCAGTTGTTATTGTAAAAGATGACAATTGACAACACATGTTTCTTTCTTCAGAGTTGAAAGAATGCCACATAGAGGTGGGAGGGTTGCCATATTTACAGATGCACAAGAAACCCTCATTGTGGATATGGTTCGTGAGAACAACCTCATCAGACTCCGGGAGTCATTGCTGATAATGTCAACTTTGAGAGCATTGATGATGTCAGCTTGGCCACAATAGACTGAGTTCTCCGGCGCCAAAAGATGCGGATGAAAGAGGTCTAAAGGGTTCCCTTTGAGCGCAAAGATGCAGATGAAACAGGTCTATAGGGTTCCCTTTGAGCGCAACTCTGCACGACACAAAGACCTACGTTACGAGTATGTGCAAGTAAGTATACATCCATGTTCACAGTACAGTTAGTGGACACACTGTGTTGCTCAGTGGCCTACATTACTTCTGGACAATACTGTGCTACCTGATTGACTGTTGTTCTGAACACCTGAACACACCTGTGCACTGGTTACGCCAGCAGGACCAACATCTCAGGGACAAAAAAAACATCTCTGGTTACGCCAGCAGAACCAACATCTCAGGGACAAAAAAAAACATCTCTGGTTACGCCAGCAGAACCAACATCTCAGGGACAAAAAAAAACATCTCTGGTTACGCCAGCAGAACCAACATCTCAGAGACAAAAAAAACATCTATGGTTACGCCAGCAGAACCAACATCTCAGGGACAGAGTGGAACAGGTGTCTGGTAAAGAGGTAAATCACCTCATAAAGCTCAAATCAGACATTATTTCCACTGGACAATGAAGCCCTGATGTGTTCTGACTGAATATTAAGGAAAATATTTAAACTGGGTAGAAGGCTGAAATCACCAGAACATTACAGAGCATCAGGATGCACTAATAGAGGAGAACATTACAAGAACATTACAGAGCATCAAGATGCACTAATAGAGGAGAACATTACAAGAACATTACTGAGCATCAAGATGCACTACTAGAGAACATTAATAATGTAATGTAAAGATGCACTAATAGAGGAGAACATTAATAATGTAATGTAAAGATGCACTAATAGAGGAGAACATTAATAATGTAATGTAAAGATGCACTAATAGAGGAGAACATTAATAATGTAATGTAAAGATGCACTACTAGAGGAGAACATTAATAATGTAATGTAAAGATGCACTACTAGAGGAGAACATTAATAATGTAATGTAAAGATGCACTAATAGAGGAGGGACTGGTGATGCTCAGACCTGTGCTTGTGCCCGCCTGCAAAAACTTACATTAGACATCTGACATCAGACACTGTGTGTGTGTGTGTGTGTGTGTGTGTGTGTGTGTGTGTGTGTGTGTGTGTGTGTGTGTCTTGTAATTAGGTCTGACATTTTTCTTTGTCACGTTCCCAAATACTGGACTGATAGGGT
Organism: Tenualosa thibaudeaui; assembly: GCA_027481765.1. Taxonomy (NCBI): domain Eukaryota; kingdom Metazoa; phylum Chordata; class Actinopteri; order Clupeiformes; family Clupeidae; genus Tenualosa; species Tenualosa thibaudeaui. The sequence continues at coordinate 209,163 of JAIFZK010000101.1, forward strand.
ACTGATACACTAATACTGGACTGATAGGGTACTGGTACACTAATACTGGACTGATAGGGTACTGGTACACTAATACTGGACTGATAGGATACTGATACACTAATACTGGACTGATAGGGTACTGGTACACTAATACTGGACTGATAGGGTACTGGTACACTAATACTGGACTGATAGGGTACTGGTACACTAATACTGGACTGATAGGATACTGATACACTAATACTGGACTGATAGGGTACTGGTACACTAATACTGGACTGATAGGGTACTGGTACACTAATACTGGACTGATAGGATACTGGTACACTAATACTGGACTGATAGGGTACTGGTACACTAATACTGGACTGATAGGATACTGGTACACTAATACTGGACTGATAGGATACTGGTACACTAATACTGGACTGATAGGGTACTGGTACACTAATACTGGACTGATAGGATACTGGTACACTAATACTGGACTGATAGGGTACTGGTACACTAATACTGGACTGATAGGGTACTGGTACACTAATACTGGACTGATAGGATACTGGTACACTAATACTGGACTGATAGGATACTGATACACTAATACTGGACTGATAGGATACTGATACACTAATACTGGACTGATAGGATACTGGTACACTAATACTGGACTGATAGGATACTGATACACTAATACTGGACTGATAGCTGCGTGCTTTTTTGTTTACCTGGCTGAGCAAGTGTCACATCAACACACAGTAAGACTCTCCCATGACCCCTGGAATACCTCATGACCCCTAGAAACTGCTACCAGCCCTCCCATAACCACACTGCTCTCTATGACTTTAACTCATTGGATGGCATAGGGCATTCAAGCACTCTTAATCAATCTCTAAAGCCCAGCCAAGATCAGAGGAGTCCACTGCACCTAGATGTTATCAGATACCCTCCACCGCCACACAAACACACACATCTGTGCATTTAGCAGACGCTTTCATCCAAAGTGCATACATACATACACACCATGATCAGATACTACACAACAGCAGCCCTACTGACCAACACACACTCTCTCTCTCCTACACTGCAGTGGACACTCACAGACACTCACTACACACACATTTCTACGCAGCAGTCCACACACAGACAGTCTACACTACTCTCTCATACCGCTGTGTCTTTGTAATATATGCAGAGATCTAATTTGCTCTAATGAAGCAGTGTGGCATTTGTTGGGACAATGCAGAACTTCTAGTGACACGAGATATATAATCTCATTATAAAATATATGTGACCCAGCAGATCATTATATTTAAATATCATTGCCATGAATCATCTTGATTTTCTACATTCACAACTGCACACAGTAATTACTTATGGCACAGCCTGGAGAACTCAGATCAACCTCAGTGCACAGCTGTGAGGAGCCCTGGTGGCACGTGTGCAGAGAATACATGCAGTCTATGGGGGGAGTAGAGAATACATGCAGTCTATGGGGAGAGTAGAGAATACATGCAGTCTATGGGGAGAGTATAGAATACATGCAGTCTATGTCCTTAGAGTAGAGAATACATGCAGTCTATGTCCTTAGAGTATAGAATAGATGGAGTCTATGGGGAGAGTAGAGAATACATGCAGTCTATGTCCTTAGAGTAGAGAATACATGCAGTCTATGTCCTTAGAGTAGAGAATACATGCAGTCTATGTCCTTAGAGTATAGAATAGATGGAGTCTATGGGGAGAGTAGAGAATACATGCAGTCTATGTCCTTAGAGTAGAGAATACATGCAGTCTATGTCCTTAGAGTATATAATACATGCAGTCTATGTCCTTAGAGTATATAATACATGCAGTCTATGTCCTTAGAGTATATAATACATGCAGTCTATGTCCTTAGAGTATAGAATAGATGGAGTCTATGGGGAGAGTAGAGAATACATGCAGCCTATGTCCTTAGAGTATATAATACATGCAGTCTATGTCCTTAGAGTATATAATACATGCAGTCTATGTCCTTAGAGTAGAGAATACATGCAGTCTATGTCCTTAGAGTAGAGAATACATGCAGTCTATGTCCTTAGAGTATAGAATAGATGGAGTCTATGGGGAGAGTATAGAATAGATGCAGTGAAGAGTACTGTATGCAGAATAGCAGTAGTCTGCTTAGAGTTTTATATTAGATGCAGCCTATGGAAAGAGTAGTGCAGCCTGCTGAGAGAATAGATGCCGCCAAATCCGTTTTAATCTTAAAGTGGCTGAAATCTCACACACTCTCAGCGCACACATACAGCAAGTGCACGCATGCACAGACAGACAGACAAACCCAGGGTGAATATTTTCTGTGGTCATTGGCATTCCGCACTGGTCTGTGTGTGTGTGTGTGTGTGTGTGTATGTGTGTGTGTGTATAAGCGGGCCTATTTGTGATGCATCGCTACGCTACACGCGGCTAATTGCAAACTCTTCAGTCAGTTGCCCCACTGCTAATTCAGGCTGCATTGAGCTGTCTTCTCTGTGGCAGCGCTCCAAACAGCAGTTGATACTCAAGTGGCCCTTATCTGGCCCTGCTGTGGCCCTGATCTGGCTCAGCTGAGGCGGCTTTTGGCACTTTCCTATCTGTGGCTCCATGCTGGGCATTTTGATGGCGATGTGCTGTGTGATTTGTGCTTGCAGCTTTGGCCTTGAGTGTGTCAGCGCTCATAATTTCACCTCGGCAGCGGCAGCATAAGTGACTGGGAGTAAGTGTATGTGTGTACAAGTGTGTCTATGGGTGTGTGTACATGCGTCTGTATGAGTGTGTGTATGGGTGCGTGTATGAGTGTGTTTACAGGTGTGAGTACGTGTGTGTGTGTGTACGAGCGTCTACCTCTAAGCATTTTGTCTCTGACATGGGGTATATTACTAAAGCGTTCCATTCATGAAGGCTGCACAGTCACACATGGTTCCTAGTGAAGGCTGCACAGGGGAGCTTACTGAAACACTGCAGCAGTGGAACTGGGTACACCAGATGCAACAGCTCTAAAAAAATATATATATATATTTTACTCATCCTACTTGTCTCTTGGTGTGTGTGTGTGTGTGTGTGTGTGTGTGTGCCCATAATTTCCTCTCTGCATGCTCATCAGGTGTAGTGTGTGTGTGTGTGTGTGTGTGCCCATAAAAAGTTATTATGTCTTCTGAATGTATTTTGATGTGACATGAACTTGATGAACTATTAACATGGACTATTAAAACTCACGTTCTATTGTACTCACATTCCGCTACTCTCACATTTTGTCACTCACATACACACTGGTATGCTATCATGCTAACAATCATACACACACTGGTATGCTATCACACTAACACTCACACACACACACTGCTATGCTATCACGCTAACACTCACACACACACACACACACACACACTGCTATGCTATCACGCTAACTCTCAAACACAATGGCATGCTGTCACGCTAACACTCACACACACACTGGTATGCTATCACGCTAACACTCACACACACACACACACACTGCTATGCCATCACGCTAATACTCACACACACACTGCTATGCTATCACGCTAACACTCACACACACACACACACACACTGCTATGCTATCACGCTAACTCTCAAACACACTGGCATGCTATCACGCCAACACTCACACACACACACACACTGCTATGCTATCACGCTAACACTCACACACACACACAGCTATGCTATCACGCTAACTCTCAAACACACTGGCATGCTGTCACACTAACACTCACACACACACACACACACACACAGCTATGCTATCACGCTAACTGTCAAACACACTGGCATGCTGTCACGCTAACACTCACACACACACACTGCTATGCTATCATGCTAACTCTCAAACACACTGGCATGCCATCACGCTACCACTCACACACACACACACACACACACACACACACTGCTATGCTATCACGCTAACTGTCAAACACACTGGCATGCTGTCACGCTAACACTCACACACACACACACTCACACACACACACTGCTATGCTATCACGCTAACTCTCAAACACACTGGCATGCTATCACGCTAACACTCACACACACACTGCTATGCTATCACGCTAACTCTCAAACACACTGGCATGCCGTCACGCTAACACTCACACACACTGCTATGCTATCACGCTAACTCTCAAACACACTGGCATGCTGTCACGCTAACACTCACACACACACACACTGCTATGCTATGCTGTCACGCTAACACTCACACACACTGCTATGCTATCACGCTAACTCTCAAACACACTGGCATGCTGTCACGCTAACACTCACACACACAAACACTGCTATGCTATCACGCTAACACTCACACACACACACACACACACACACACACACACACTGCTATGCTATCACGCTAACTCTCAAACACACTGGCATGCCGTCACGCTAACCATCCACATCCATGCTGCTATGCTGAAATTTTGTCACACTGATGTTGTGTGTGTCCTGACAGTGAACATTATTACTGTCTTGTCTGCCACTGAAGGGTTTGTATGCAGTGATGATGTAGCACCTCTCTGGCTTTTCCAGTTCTGTCCTACTTATCTGTGTGTGTGTGTGTGTGTGTATGTTCGTATTTTTTCCTCTCTGCATGCTCATGAGATGTAGTGTGTGTGTGTGTGTTCCTCTCTGCATGCTCATGAGATGTAGTGTGTGTGTGTGTGTGTTCCTCTCTGCATGCTCACGAGATGGTGTTACTGCTGAGCAGTGGGGCGGTGGGTTTGGCACTTAACATTCTGTGTTGTCATGGCAACATGAAATTGGCAGTCAGGGATCAGTGTCTGCCCAGGTCTGCACCCAGTGCACTGACACACACACACACACACACACAAACACACATGCTAAACATGCAGTTAAACCATCATCCCCTTTCACTGATGCACAAACACACACACACACACACACACACACAAATAGTTTTCAATAAAGCACATCAGTGTGGCACCACTGTTTGGAAAGTTATTCAAATGCCATGTGTGTGTGTCATTTGGTGCCCGGGGGATATTTTGAAAGAATAGTAAAGTTTTGATTGTAGAGTTTCACTTTAACTTGTGTGTGTGTGTAGAGTTTTATCACACTAAGCCACTTTCAGCTGACTGCGTTTAAGCAGTGGGCAAAAAATGTAAATAATCACTCCTCTCTCTCACTGCCACACACAGTTAAGCCATGACTCCCCTCACTGGCGCATGCGCGCGCACACACACACACACACACACACACACACACACACACAGACACAGTTGAACCATCACCCATCCTCACCCATGGTGAGAAAAAGCAAAGTTTAGAGAGAGAGACAGACTGAGAGAGCGAGAAGAGAAAGAGAGAGAAAGTAAAGCAAGAAAATGTGTGAGAGAGAGAGAAAAGGAGGAAAAGAGAGAGACTGAGACAGAAAAGGAAGAAAAGAAACAGATGTGTAAGTGAGAGAGAAAGAAAGACACAGAAAGAAAAGGAGACGTATAAGTGAGAGAATAAGATATATGTAAAAGTGTGGGAGAGAGAGAGAGAAAAGAAGGAAAAGAGAGAGAGAAAGAGGAAAAGAGAGAGAGATGTATAAGTGTGTGTGAGAGAGAGAGAGAGAAAAGGTGGAAGAGAGAGAGAGAAAAGGTGGAAAAGAGAGAGAGATGTATAAGTGATGGTAAAGCACCCCGTAGCAGCAGAAGGCCACCTGCCTCATCTCTAATTTAGTGGCCGCAGAGGTAGGAGTGTGAAGTGCTGTGTGTGTGTTGGAGTGTGGAGTCTTGTCTAAGTGCTCCATCTCCCAGAAAGTGCCACAGAGAGCTGCTGCAGATGTGTGTGTGTGTGCGTGTGTGT
>JAIFZK010000101.1:225000-230000 GCA_027481765.1 Tenualosa thibaudeaui
TCTCTCCCTCATTCTCTCCCTCTCTCTCTCTCTCTGGTCATTGTTGTGTCTGTGTATGAGTGGGAGCTGGGTTGTGTGTGTGTGTGAGCCGAGTTGTGTGTGTAGATAGCACCGAGGGACTAATTGCTTCCTGTTTTATCATCTTACAGGCACATGTGCATCCAGGTTAATGGGGTTAATTATGGTCTGTCCACATCACCGGTCACACACAGCTGATTGAGAAATAAGCCGCTGTGGTTCACAATTGTATTTTACTGTGTGTGTGTGTGTGTTCACCGTGCCTTGCTGCTGTGTTTTACTTTGTGGCAGCTGATGATGTTTCAAGTGATTGATAAGAGTGTCACTCACACCTCCACCAAAGCATATCACCCTCTCATCCTCTGCTTTGCAGTGGTGTCCTATTAGTTAGTCTGATATGGGATTGGATGTTCATGGGAAACAGGCAGCAGGGTGTGTGTGTGTGTGTCAGTGTGTGAGTGTGTGAGTGTGTGTGTGTGAGAGAGTGTGTGAGTGTGTGTGTGTGAGAGAGTGTGTGTGTGTGTGTGTGAGTGTGTGTGAGTGTAAATGTGTGAGGAGCAGGCTGATGTGACTTGTGGTTGAAGCATCCCTACTGGGGAAGAGTCAGTGGGTTCAGTGTTTTCCTGGCTGCTACTGGCCTGAGATCAAAGCACCACGGCAACCAAAGCACACAACAGAGCAGCTCGGCCCAGTGTGGGAATTTTCCACAAACAACCCAGCTAATCCAACTAACAAAGATATCCAGCTCACAAAGATAACCCATCCAGCTAACCCAACTAACCCAACTTACAAAGCTACCCCAGCTAACACAACTAACCCTGCTAATCCACCCAAATAACCCAGCTAACCCAACTAACCCAGCTACCTAACAGGAAAGACTCTGACAAGAGACAGAGCTGGTGGTTAGAGGAACTATAGTTCATCCATAGAGAACTGCAGCTCATCCCTCAAACTCCTCTAAGAAAGAGAACCATGGGAGAGGAGAGGAACCACAACAGAGGAGAGGAACCACAGCAGTAGGAATGTTTCTGCTGGTGATCAGGGTACCTGTAGGCTGTGCTGAGACTACACTCTGGATTAGTGGCACGTAATCCCAATCTCAGGGTTAGTCATCTAGAAAACAGAGATCTTTTTTCAGTCCACACTCGAAATAGTTAAGAGTTCTTCTAAATCTGTGACTGAGGTTGTGTGTATCTGCTCTGAGCAAATCCAGAACTGAGATTGATTGTTCCCAGAGCCCATGTTCTCCAGATCCCCCATGTTCTCCAGATTCCCCATGTTCCTCCCTATGTTCTCTAGATCCCCCATGTTCTCCAGATCCCCCATGCCCCTCCCCCCCATGTTCTCCAGATCCCCCATGTTCCCCCCCATGTTCTCCAGATCCCCCATGTTCCTCCCCATGTTCTCCAGATCCCCCATGTTCCTCCCTATGTTCTCTAGATCCCCCATGTTCTCCAGATCCCCATGCCCCTCCCCATGTTCTCCAGATCCCCATGTTCCCCCCATGTTCTCCAGATCCCCATGTTCCTCCCTATGTTCTCCAGATCCCCCATGTTCCTCCCTATGTTCTCCAGATCCCCCATGTTCTCCAGATCCCCATGCCCCTCCCCCATGTTCTCCAGATCCCCATGTTCCCCCCATGTTCTCCAGATCCCCATGTTCCTCCCCATGTTCTCCAGATCCCCCATGTTCCTCCCTATGTTCTCCAGATCCCCCATGTTCTCCACATCCCCATGTTCCCCCCATGTTCTCCAGATCCCCATGTTCCTCCCTATGTTCTCCAGATCCCCCATGTTCCTCCCCATGTTCTCCAGATCCCCCATGTTCCTCCCTATGTTCTCCAGATCCCCCATGTTCCCCCCCATGTTCTCCAGATCCCCCATGTTCCTCCCTATGTTCTCCAGATCCCCCATGTTCCTCCCCATGTTCTCCAGATCCCCCATGTTCCCTCCTATGTTCCCCAGCTTGATAAAGCACCTGAGTCTCTCTTCCTGAGCCTCACTTCCATCCTGGTCATGGCACCAGTGTATTCTACAGTCTGTTCACAGCATGGCTCACATCTGTATCCACACAGGTATGGAGCAGGTGTGCAGAGGGGCAGGTGTGCAGAGGGGCATGTATGCAGGTGTGCAGAGGGGCATGTATGCAGGTGTGCAGGTATCCAGAGGGCAGGTGTGCAGGTGTGCAGGTATCCAGAGGGCAGGTGTGCAGGTATGGGACAGGGGCAGGTGTACAACTGAGCACAGAGTCTCTCTGAAAAGCACTAATCAATTATGGGGAGGAACGGACCAGATCCTACTGCCATCGACTGAGGACTTTGACTAATTTAGTGAGCAGGAAAGATGTTTGAGAGAGAGGGGGGGGGGGGGGGAGAGAGAGAGAGAGAGAGAGAGAGGCCAGTGTGGTGCTTTAGTTCCGCACAGACACACACACCACTGAGGCTTTCTCCCTCTGTAGAAGATGCCCATGGATACCTTAGCTAATCTCACCTTTGATGTCTTTATGAGGGAATGTTGGCATACAGACACTGGGGGCTATCATGCACACACACACAGGCACGCACACACACACACACGGCTAGCAGACACATACATAGAATGAACGTGTGTGTGTGTGAGGCTGTGACCTTTCTATGACCTTTATTGGCCAGTGTGTGAGTGTTTAAGTAAGTTAGCATTTACCTTAACCCTAGCCGTACAGTACAATACAGGATTTTTTCATAAGGTGTGTGTGTGTGTGTGTGTGTGTGTGTAGAGAGAGTGGTCATTTCTTAGATATATCTCATCTTTCTGCTACCTGATGTGTGTATGTGTGTGTGTGTGTGTGTGTGTGTGTAGAGTGGTCAGTCCATACATACACCAACTGATATTTGTGTGTGTGTGTGTGGGACACACACACACACAAACATACTTGTGCCTAGCCAAACAAGTCATCCTGAGCATGGTTTTGGTGGCACTAATTGAAACACTGATAAATCAATTCTTCTTCTCTCCCTGCCTCTCATTTATAGAACAGAAACCCATATCTCAGCACAGCACTCACCCATAATACACACACACACACACACACACAGAGATACACACACACCATATACACATACACACAGACATACACACACACACACACAAACACAGACACACACATATAGACACAGACACACACACATACACAAACACACAAAAGAGACAGGGGATTTCAAATGCACAGGGATGAATGTCATCAGAATCTCTCACACACACACACACACACACACACACACACACACACACACACACACACACACAGATAGAGAGAGAGAGAGTGTAATTTGTTTATGCCATCTGTCCCCTTTCCTCTGACTCTTAGTGTTCTTATAATCAGTGCTGATCCCAAAACCCAAATTGAATTTCTTGTTGGCTTGTCAGCAAGACTAATAAGCTTGCTGGGTGTATGTGTCTTTGAACAATGGGTGGGCTTCTCTTTGTGGTGGCTGGATCTGAATGTGTGTGTGTGTGTGTGAGAGAGAGAGAGAGAGAGAGAGAGAGAGCAATGGGCGGGCTTCTCTTTGAGGTGGCTGGATGTGCGAGTGTGTGTGTGTGTCACACACTTCTTGTGTGTGTGTGTTTGCATGCACCCTATGCCTGGGGAAGCGGAAGAGTGGTGGGCAGAGAGGGGCAGCTATGGTGCCAACAGAAGAGAAGTCCTGTTGGGTGCTGCCAGACATTCTGTGGTCCAATGGCCCTTTAATTGATCCATTACATAAGGAGAAGCTCACTGTGCTGTCATCCCCCGCTCAGCACAGACCAGACAGAGAGAGAGAGAGAGAAGAGAGATGCAGAGAGAGTGGATGAGGGAGAGAGAGAGGGAGAGGAGGGATACACACACACACACACACACACACACACAGTCACTCACTCTCACTCTCTCTCACACACACACAAACATACATACACACACACACACTTACTCACTCACACACACTGGAACATGCTGGAACATAGCCAATACCTTGTGGCGGAATCTGACCAGCGGTCGATAGGGTGGAGCCGAAAACTCATCACGCCCTGGGCGGCCCTCCAATCCCAGGACAGCAAGTCCCAGGAAGGATGCCACCCACCAGCATCCCAAGTTCCTCATTGGTCAGTTTCTGAAACAAGCACAAAAGGCTACATTAGGTGACAGACAGACAGACAGAGACAAACAGACACACAGACAGACAAACAGCAGCCTCGCTGCTCTGCCTTCATGAGAAACTAATTAGAACAGTGGTGGGAGCTGTCAATCTGTGAAGGAGGTTTAAAGCAGGATTATCAATACAGTGGCATTAGAGGCACCTTATCAATAGAGCAGCGCAGCCGCAGTCAGCAGATTAAAAGTGCGACCAATCAATTATCTCGAGACAAAGAGACAAAAAACATCAAGACATCAAGAGTCGATAGAAGAGGAGAAGAAACTGCCAGCAGGAACTAGCAGCTAGATGAGGTGAGATGAGGACACTCTTTGACTGACTGACTGACTAGACTGGACTGGACTGGATTGAACTAGCCGCTGGGTCCAAAAAGGACCCAAGGCTGCCTTACACTGTAAATATGAACACACACACACATACACACACATATACACACACATATACACACACATATACACACACATACTTGGTGAGAGTGGTGGAGAGATGTGAGAGCTGGTGAGAGTTGGGTTGGGTTGGTGAGAGTTGGGTTGGGTTGGGTTGGGTTGGGTTGGGTTGAGTTGGTGAGAGTTGGGTTGGGTTGGTGAGAGTTGGGTTGGGTTGGGTTGGGTTGGGTTGGGTTGAGTTGGTGAGAGTTGGGTTGGGTTGGGTTGGGTTGGGTTGAGTTGGTGAGAGTTGGGTTGGGTTGGGTTGGTGAGAGTTGGGTTGGGTTGGTGAGAGTTGAGTTGGTGAGAGTTGGGTTGGGTTGGGTTGGTGAGAGTTGGGTTGGGTTGGGTTGATGAGAGTTGGGTTGGGTTGGTGAGAGTTGGGTTGG
>JAIFZK010000101.1:242500-257500 GCA_027481765.1 Tenualosa thibaudeaui
TAATAGTTTTCTCTGGGTTTTTGAAGATTTTTTGTTCAAATTAGATATGGATATGATATATATATATGATATATATAGATATGGTACCAATTTATACTCTTGTTGTTAATTTAATTTACCAGTTGACTACTCTTCCTTTGACCTTTTCTGTAAACGTTTGAAGCAATGCTTTAATCATCATTTAGGTCATATTCTCTCTCTCTCTTTCTCTCTCTCTCTTCCTCTCTCTCTCTCTCTCTCTGTCTCTCTCTCTTCGTGGAGAGATATTCCTCCAGTTGGTAATTAGATGTGATGCTACTAGCTAACATCTAGCGTGTTTTGGGGTTTTGTTTCATTGTGCCAGTGTTGTTAGTATTTGGGTGGGGATTAGTTCGCCTCAGTACAAGCTGTATTAACCCTAGGGTTCAGATCTTGAGTCTTTGCAGCAGTAACATGCAGTGTGGGACTTGTTTGAACATGCATCCGAAATGCATCCTGTCTTTCACACCCTTTCTCTCAATTTTCAATTCAATTAAATAAAACTTTACATTTAGGTATTTAGCAGATGCTTTTACAATAGCGACTTACAATAGTCAACTATCAATTAGTTCAGGGCAACTTAGGGTTAAGTGCCTTGCTCAAGGGCACAACGGTGGCAAAAAGGATTCAAGTCCCAATCCCAAAGCTCCAAGCATGCTAGCCAGGCTCCTTAACTCCCAATTCCAAGGCTCCAAGCATGCTAGCCAGGCTCCTTAAGTCCCAATCCCAAGGCTCCAAGCATGCTAGCCAGGCTCCTTAACTCCCAATTCCAAGGCTCCAAGCATGCTAGCCAGGCTCCTTAACTCCCAATTCCAAGGCTCCAAGCATGCTAGCCAGGCTCCTTAAGTCCCAATCCCAAGGCTCCAAGCATGCTAGCCAGGCTCCTTAACTCCCAATTCCAAGGCTCCAAGCATGCTAGCCAGGCTCCTTAAGTCCCAATCCCAAGGCTCCAGGCATGCTACCCAGACTCCTTAAGTCCCAATCCCAAGCCTCTAAGCATGCTAGCCAGGCTCCTTAAGCGCTACACTAGCCCCACTTCACTAGCATGGTCGTCACAGAAACATTATTGCTAGGCGCCCAGTCACACACAATACGTACTGTGCTGTGAGGGTTGCTGAGGCCCCTCCCCTCTTCTCTCCTCTCCTCTCCTCTCCCCTCCCCTCCCCTCCCCTCTTCTCTCCTCTCCTCTCCTCTCCTCTCCTTTCCTCTCCTCTCCTCTCCTCTCCTCTCCTCTCCTCTCCCCTCCCCTCCCCTCCCCTCCTCTCCTCTCCTTTCCCCTCCTCTCCTCTCTAAGGAGTTCTGCCATTTTCCCTTTCAGAAAGACATTCAAAATTTGGGATGTGGTTTTGAAGTTTAGGGAAGAAGATCTGTCTCATGCTCTCATAAAAGTCCCCCTCTCTTTCTCTCTCTCCCTCTCTCTCTCTCTCTCTCTTACTGTGCTGCTGTACCTGTTGCTCAGCGGCTTAATTGGAGTGGATCACTGGGGGGTAGGGAGCTCTGGTGGCCTGGCAGCTTAACAGAGGAGAAGAGAAATGAGCAGAGAGAGAGAGAGAGAGAGAGAAGAAGGTGTGAGATGAGGAGAGAGAGAAAGAGAGAGAAGAAGGGGGTGAGATGAGGAGAGAGAGAGAGAGAAAGGGAGGGGGGGGGTCCCAGAGACATGAAAGTCTGTTCATTTTGTCCATCTGAATAACGGGACTGGAGGCACTGCAGGGCAACACTGAAGCAGGGTTGGGTCGGACTTGACATAGAGAGAGCAGTGTGCCACACAAACACACACACACGCACACAAACACAAACACACACACAAACACACACACACACAGACACACACACACGCACATGCACACAAACACACACGCGCACACAAACACACACAGACACACACACACAAACACACACACACACAAACACACACAGACACACAAACACACACACGCACACAAACACACACACACACACACACGCACACAAACACACAAACACACACACACACACACACACACAAACACACACACATGCACACAAAGATACACACACACACACACACTCAGCCTGATAAGCTTCTGTACTCAATCCTTCCACAGTTGAAAGTGGTTGTCTGTTTGTGGAGGGCTGTTTCCTAAGGACTAGGAGACAAAAACTGGCAAAACAAATGACTATGCGTGCTTGTGTGTGTGTGTGTGTGTGTGTGTGTGTGCGCGTGCCTACACGCACGCGTGTGCGTGTGTGTGTGCGTGTGTGTGTGAGTGTCTGTGTAGGTGTGCATGTGTGTGTCTGTGTAAGTGTGTGTGTGTGTGTGTGTGTGTGTGTGTGTGTGTGTGTGAGAGAGTAAAGCAATAAGAGATTCCCAGATCCACACACATCTGATGGGTAACATCAGGTGCACTAAGATAGAAAACTCTGGTTTATATCCCAGCTGACCCTTTGCCACAGCACTCACACATAATCTATGAGCCTCAACACACACACACACACACACATAAACACACACACACACACGCACACACAAGCACACCCACACACCCACACACCCACAAGCACGCACAAACATTCCTCACACAGTGTAGTCTAAACAGTCCTTCTGATGCAGGAGGACCTTGAGGGAGAGATGAATTGCACTGCTGAGCTTTGAGGGAGACGAGGGGAGGAGTCGAACACAGCACACACACACACACACACACACACACACACACACAGAAAGAGCTGCACACATACATGTGGAGGAAAAGACCATTGAACAGGGGAAGCTGTACAACAGAGTTCTGTTTACTGAATCCAAAAAGGGCTCTCTCTCTCTCTTTCTGTGTGTGTGTGTGTGTGTGTGTGTGTGTTACATACACACACACACACACACACACACACACACACAAATACATACACACACACACACACACACACAAATACATACACACGCACAAATACATACACATACACACAAATACATACACACACACACACACACACACACACACAAATACATACACACGCACAAATACATACACATACACACAAATACATACACACACACACACACACACCCACACACACACAAATACATACACACGCACAAATACATACACATACACACAAATACATACACACACATACACACACACACACACCCACACACACACAAAATACATACACACATATCCAGTTGACTTGCAGTTTTTGAACAGGTAGGACCAGTGGACTCAAGTGGACAAGCGATGCCAGGCTTGAAAGAGCAAAAACTGTTGATGCTGTACTTCTCTCTCTACTACTCTCTCTCTCTCTCTCTCTCTCACACACACACACACACACACAAATACACACACACGCACAAATGTTAACACAAAAATCATGGTGACACACAAACAGCACCGATACACTTTTACCAGTAAAACAAGGGAGAGACTTTATCAAAGCAGCGGATCTTTGCAGACCAAGAACAATCGCTCAATTCAGTCGAGAGATTCCGAGAAGACAATTACCAAAGACCACTGCCGCAATAAAGACACGCTTAAATGCATCCCAAAGCGGGGGGTGGGGACGGGTGGAACGGCGGTTTAATCCTCGTGCAGCTAACGGTGTCACTCTAGGATTAGCGTGGACAGGGAAAAATAACACGCTAAGTACTGTAGCAGCAAAACTAAACGGCCGAAGCGAGGCGCAGTCCCTCGCTATAGCAAACTATGTATTCCACTTTGGAGAGCAGTGCCAAGCAACAGTCTGACTCGTTTTCCGAGACAGAATGAACTTGGCAGCGCTTGTAGCAGATGAGAGAGAGAGCGAGCGAGAGCGTGTCTCTAACTTCACTGCTCTTCAGAGATGTACTGCTACTAGCGGGACTCTGCCGTGGCACTGAATGCCATGACTCAGTAAGCCCAATTATTTACACTCTTGGAGTAAGTACATACTAAGCACACTTCACACTCTTGGAGTAAGTACATACTAAGCACACTTCACAGGGAACGTATGAGACTTGGCAGTGAGTTAATCTCGCCCGCAACCCCTTCTCTCTCCCTCTCTCGCACTCTAACTCTCTCTCTCTTTCTGCCACGGCATCCACGGAGGACAAAGATTAACCACCATAATTCTTAGCAATTTGTCCTTGGAACCTTTTAAATGCCTTCCGTTACTCGTCAATAAGGTCACGTCAAGCATAAAGACTGGCATGAACGTTATACACTGACGTTTCCATACCTGTGATTTGAGAGGAGAGTGAAGCTGAGATATAATCCACAAGCACAGTAGGCAAATCCACGGATTTGAAGACCGCTTCCCGGAATAGCAGTAAGCGGAACTTGGCCAGTGACTGATGAATTCCGTTCGTTTGGTGAGGGAGCCCTCGCGACCGAGCACCGACACTTCAGCACTAGCCAGTAGTGGACAGCTCCCGTGGAACACGAGCTCACCTCTCGTCTCGGGTCTCCGGCGCCACTGAAACGGCAGCACCGACCCTCACCTCACTGGCTGCCTCGCGGGCAGATTTACATACAACCAACCGAAGAGCCAATCAGAGCACGTCGCCTACCGGATTTGGATACAATTACCCAGACAGCCAATCAAAAGCGGCGGCTAGTGGACGCAGCCAGCTGGCTCGTCCGAGTTCTCTCGTTTAAATTAATTGCCCTTGACTGCATTGGGCGGTACAGCAGCGCCAACAGCGACTGTCCAACACTTGTGCATCTCTCTCTGTCTGTCTCTCTCTCTCTCTCTCTCTCTCTCTCTCTCTCTGTGTGTGTGTGTGTGTGTGTGTGTGTAATTATCTAGTATTTCATCAGCAGAACAGGCGTCTGCCTGAAAACTCATCTTAATCCGCTGCTCTCTGAAGAAGAAAGGAAGGATAACCCCCCCTCCTTCCTCCACTCGTAATTAAAATGTGCCTCTCAAACAGCAGGCGTCCCTTGCTTAACTCGGCTGTGAAGTTGCCTTTGCTTCCTTACGTCGTTCTAACTGTGAGTGATCCACGTAGAAGGCCCATCCACTCGCGCCTATCTTAAACTGCCGCCGCTGCTTGTATCTGTTGGTGCTGCGCGTTCACTTCTGAGTGATGCGACCGGCGGTGAAGCTGCGCTGCCGTTCCTGCCGCTGCTTGTATCTGTTGGTGCTGCGCGTTCACTTCTGAGTGATGCGACCGGCGGTGAAGCTGCGCTGCCGTTCCTGCCGCTGCTTGTATCTGTTGGTGCTGCGCGTTCACTTCTGAGTGATGCGACCGGCGGTGAAGCTGCGCTGCCGTTCCTGCCACAGGGGTTCCGTCGTACCCGCGCCGCCAGTTCAGCTTATTGCATCAGAATGGCGCTCTAATAGCCTCCATTAATCACAGTGCCAGCGAGAATAGTCTGCGGGAAAAGGTCGAAATGTTTCTTCAGGAAGCATCAGAGTGCCGAAACGGGGTTCACCTTGCACGCCGCGGGTCCGGGAGTCATTGGAGCCGCTTTAATGGGCTAAAACAAAGCCGGGAAGTTTAATGAGGAAATAACGAAGGCGGTATTAAGATCAGTTCTCTTTCCTTGGAGATTCTTTTCCCCGCTGTGATCTTACAGGGATCAGACCTGAGTTTCTATCCGGGCAGACTCAACGGTGGAGAACAACACTTCTTGAGTTTCACCTGTTCATTACACACACACACACACACAGACAGACACACACACACAAGACAGGCTCACCTGCAGAGAACAACAGTTATTGGGTACCTGTGTTATAGCACAAATGAGATAATCAGGCTGCATGCATTGTATTGCTCTCTCTCTCTCTCTCTTTCACTCTCTCTCTCTCTCACTCTCTCTTTCTGTCTCTCTCTCACTCTTTCTGTCTCTCTCTCACTCTCTCTTTCTGTCTCTCTCTCACTCTCTCTCTCACTCTCTCTTTCTGTCTCTCTCTCACTCTCTCTTACTATCTCTCTCTCACTCTCTCTTTCTGTCTCTCTCTCACTCTCTCTTTCTGTCTCTCAAATTTCAAATTCAAAATTAAAGGAGCTTTATTGACATGTCTAAAGAGCCGAGCTGTCAAAGCTAACATACAATACAAATAGATGCAATAACTGTTTAAAAGGAAAACAAATAAACATCAAACACAATAGTATAGAGACACACACATATACAAAAAGCAAAGGTCTTAAGATGTAAGGAGCACGTGTAAATAAACATCAAACACAATAGTATGGCCTTACATAAATTCATACATCTAAATAGAATTATGTTAACTAAGTCAATGTGTCTGTGTAGGTGTGTGTGTGTCTGTGTGAGAGAGAGAGAGATGTAGATGTGACATTCTTGATCAAAGCTTTTTTTCTATAAACTCACAGAGGAGACAAATCCAGCCACACAAATGTGGGACTCACATGCCTTTATGATCAGCTAGAGACCACTGATGTATCATGCATCATATATCATATGCACACACAGAGAGAGAGAGACAGACAGACACACACACACACACACACACACAGAGAGACAGACAGACAGACACACACAGAGAGAGAGACAGACAGACAGACAGACACACACACACACACACAGAGAGACAGACAGACACACATATACATACATACACACACACACACACACACACACACACACACACAGAGACAGACAGACAGACACACACACACACACAGACAGACAGACACACACACACACAGAGACAGACACACACACACACACACACACAGACAGACACACACACAGAGAGACAGACACACACACACACACAGACAGACACACACACACACACACACACACAGACAGACACACACACACACACAAACAGAGACAGACACACACACACACACACGCACAAACACACAGAGAGTGAGACACACACACACACACACACACACACACAGACACACACATATACAAAAAGCAAAGGTCTTAAGATGTTGCAGATTTGTAAGGAGCACGTGTGTGTTGTTTATCCCTGAGGTGGATCCAGCTCCTTGCCTCTCTGTGTTTGCAGCCTTCTCAACTGGACGCGCACACACACACACACACACACACACACACATGCGGCGAAGGTGGTGCAGGAGGTAATGGTGCCGTTTGGCAAGGTTGCAGGTTCGAGCTCCTCTTCCTCCCGATCTCATGGGAGTGTCCCTGAGCAAGTCACTGAACCTCTCATATATATATTCCATTTACCAACACACACACACACACACACACACACACACACACACACTACAGAACAAGGCAGTGTCCCTGAGGTGGGATTGTGTCTCTGTGGCAACAGTGGCAAACAGGTACTTGTTTGTGGCAGAGCAGTGCAACACCTGGGACACCTACGAGCACAGCCATACACACACACACACACACACACACACACACAGAGCAAAGAGAGAATGAGTCATCAGGCAGGTAACACATCTTGGGGGGGGGTGTTAGGGGAATTTCTACAAAAACGCTGTTTCTCTCTCACTCACTATTAGTACAAACACATACATACAATATTATTACAAACACATACACACAGTATTATTATTGATTAACCCAAGTTGATAATGGATATATATCAATATTAATCCTATTGGATCTTAGTGCTGCCTTTGACACTATTGACCATGGTATCCTACTACACAGGCTTGAACTCATGATAGGCATCAAAGACTCTGCATTAGCCTGGTTCAAATCATACCTCTCTGGTCGCTACCAGTTTGTACATGGTCATAATGAGTCATCAACCCATACCAAAGTAAAGTTTGGTGTACCCCAAGGCTCAGTGCTAGGTCCCCTGCTGTTCTCCCTGTACATGTCACCTTTAGGATTCATTTATAAGGAAACATGGCATTACTTTCTACTCCTATGCTGATGATACCCAGCTTTAGCTCTCTGTGAAGCCTAATGACTATATGCCAATGACTAAACTTGATTCCTGTCTCCTAGACATAAAAACCTGGATGACTAATAATTTCCTATGTTTAAATTCTGATAAAACTGAAGTTATGATGATTGGCCCTAAACAGCTGACCAAAACTCTACCCCTTTACCAAAACTTACTCAGTGGCCTGTCACCATCACGTAACGCAAAAGTTAAAGACATTGGGGTAATTATTGACCAGGACCTCTCTCTAAATAGTCATGTAAAACACATTTCAAAAACATCTTTTTTCCACCTATGAAATATTGCTAAGGTTAGAAAGTTCGCATCCTTTGAGGATGCTGAAAAATTAATACACGCATTTATTACTTCCAGGCTCGATTATTGCAATGCTCTGTTCTCTGGGTTTAGTAATACCTGTATCAAAAACCTACAACTAATACAAAATGCTGCGGCCCGAACACTCACCAGGACTAAAAAATATGAACATATCTCTCCTATCCTTGCTTCCTTACATTGGCTCCCTATTAAAAGTCGAATTGATTTTAAAATACTCCTCCTAACCTACAAAGCCCTCAAGGGTGATGCACCAACATATATTAAAGACTTACTTGTCCCTTACCACCCTCCTAGAACCCTAAGATCCCAAAATCCCCCCCCCCCTCCACACTCTCAATACTTTTAAGTCTAGACTTAAAACCTTCCTCTTTACTGTTTCCCATAGTTAGGGATGGTGCTGGCAAATCATCACTTCTCATGGGTCTCTGGGGAGGGACTGCTTCTGCTGTTGCCCCCAGTTGTGAGGCATGGCAGCCACTGACCATCCCTGCAGTGGTGCTGGGTTACCATGCATCATACCTATACTTTCATTCTGTCTCTCTCTCTCCCTCCCTCTCCCTCTCTGTTGCTCTGTCCTTCAATCTCTCTCTGTTGCTCTCTCCTTCAATCTCTCTATCTCTCTCTCTCCCTCTCTGTCGCTCTCTCCTTCAATCTCTCTCTCTCTCTCCCTCTCTGTCAGTCTCTCCTTCAATCTCTCTATCTCTCTCTCTCCCTCTCTGTCGCTCTCTCCTTCAATCTCTCTCTCTCTCCCTCTCTGTTGCTCTCTCCTTCAATCTCTCTATCTCTCTCTCTCCCTCTCTGTCGCTCTCTCCTTCAATCTCTCTCTCTCTCTCCCTCTCTGTCAGTCTCTCCTTCAATCTCTCTATCTCTCTCTCTCCCTCTCTGTCGCTCTCTCCTTCAATCTCTCTCTCTCTCCTTCAGTCTCTCTCACTCTCTCTCTCTCTCTCTCCTGCATGTCCACATACACACAGAAGCACACACACACACACACACACACACACACACACACACACACACACAAATATAACACATCTTGTCAAAAGAAGGTAATTTTCCTTCATACATTTACATTTCTCTTTGTGTCCTTTCTACACACCTTTGTGCTGGTGTGTGATGAGAGCCGGTACACACACACACACAGGCCTATGTGTGACCCATCACTAATGGCCTGAAATAGAAATCTCATCAGCAGGAAAACAATGACATCGCCATCTGATGAGAACCAGGCTGGGCGACACACAGCCAACACAGGGCTTTCACTACACATCCCATTAGCTCTACACAACAGTATGAGAGTGTATGTGTGTGTGAGAAAGAGAGAGTGTATGTGTGTGTGTGTGAAAAAATTGTGTGTGTGTGTGTGTGAAACAGAGAGAGAGTGTGTGAGAGAGAGAAAGAAAGAAAGTGTGTATATGTGTGTGTGGGTGAAACAGTGTCTGTGAGTGTGTGTGTGAGAGAGACAGTGTGTATGTGGGTGTGTGTGCGTGTCTGTGTGTGTGTGAGAGAGAGAGTGAGCATGTGTGTCTGTGTCTAAGTGTGTGTGTGTGTGAGAGAAAGTGTGTGTGTAAATGTGTGTGTTTGTGAGTGTGTGTCTGAGAGAGACTGTGTGTGTGTGTGTCTGAGAGAGAGAGAGAGAGTCTGTTCTCCTTGTTAATTCCTCTTTTAGTCTCTTCTTTCAGTTTGAAGGGATAGTCTCTGAAGATTCTGGGGTTGTGTGAGTGTGTGTGCGTGCACATTAGACTCTCTGTGTGTGTGTGTGTTGTTTAGATGGCCTATGTGCTGATGGTTTGTTTCTGACAAATAAAAATCAAACCTCCCATTGCAGCTTGGGTCAGCACTCTGTGTGTGTGTATGTGTGTGTGTGTGTTTTGATGGGGTGAGGGTCAGCACTCTGTGTGTGTGTGTGTGTGTGTGTGTTTTGATGGGGTGAGGGTCAGCAAGCCGCATTCTCCAAAATGTTCCCTCTTGTTCATCTGCAAACACTCTCTGACAGCTTCCTCTGTGTGTGTGTGCGCGTGTCTTACTGACATCTACAGCTGCCTGCTTTAAGATCTTTCCCGATTCTCTCTTCGGTCAGCAGTTCCCCGTGTGGCCAAACGGTGGCGCTGCAGGTGATCAGCCCACCTCAGCAGCGTCTCTATTCAGCATTCTTCTTCATGTTTAGCACCCAAAGCCACAGGTCATGTGACTCAGCCCACTCACCAAAAGCCATATTACAGTCAGATCAAGGGAAACTGCTGTCATATTGCATGATGGGTAGTATAGTTTTCCATGCTCTGAACTTCAACCATGCAGCATCAAGTCAAGTGGGTTTTAATGCAATTTCAACCATATCCACTGTATATAGTGAGACTAAACAATGTTTCACCATGGAGTCAAGTGGTGTTACATTTAAAATACATAGAAAGACAATTGAGGCAGGATACATCTAGTGCTCTTAGGCTACATCTAGTGCTCTTAGGTTACATCTAGTGTACTTAGACTACATCTAGTGCACTTAGGCTACATCTAGTGCACTTAGGCTACATTTAGTGCATTTAGGCTACATCTAGTGCATTTAGGCTACATCTAGTGTACTTAGACTACATCTAGTGCACTTAGACTACATCTAGTGCACTTAGGCTACATTTAGTGCACATACTTTCTAAGTGGGGCCGTGGAGCGGGGGGTCATTCTAAGGGCCTAGTACTGACAGGACGGCTAAGAGAGCATTTTATGGTGACACAATAATCCATTTTTGGGGGATTCCAAAGGGGCGTCCCTGGTGGTGTTGGTAACTGTGAGTCCTTAGAAGAGAGTTCATGTGGCTCCACAAAGCACAGAAAGATTCCCTTTCAGCCTTCCAGCGCCTCAGCACTTTTCTGCTTGACTCTGATGCCCTCTGGTGGCCGCTTGCAGCAGTGAGCTGAGCTGTTGATCTGGTGGTGCTTATTGTATTTGAGACTGTCAGAGCTGTCATCCTTCATCATGGTCAGCCCTGTTGCCCTTGTCATGTCTCTGTGGTGTTCATCAGAGGCGTGCACTGTGATTGGACGTGTCAGATGATCAGAATCAGGCAAAAGCAGCAGATTTCAGATCCTGTTGATTGAGGTCCTTTTGTTCTCTCTTGTTTGTATGGGAGTCAGGCTGCATCAATCATGTTAAATCATCCAGAAATATGTCATTCAAAAATCTCCAAACTTTGTCCTATCACAGCGGCATGTGTGTGTGTATCTGTGTGTGTGTGTGTGTGTGTGTGTGTGTGTGTGTGTGTGTGTGTGTGTGTGTGCGTGTGTGCAATCCTTTCTCAACCTTGCAGACCCGCGTACAACTCTCTCCAATGTTAACGTCTCTGCATTGGTAGTTTGAAAGGCTTTCAACGCACACAACACACACACACACACACACACACAACACACACATACACACATACCCCAGTCTCAGATCAAAGACCAAGTGATTTACAGTCAGTCCACTCAGGGCCCTCTGACAGATGGGCCAGTTCCCCTTTATGGGGCTCAGTCACAGCGTGTGTTTGTGGGTGTGTGAGTTTGTTTGTGTGTGTGACGTTCAGACACAGACGTTCTGGATTTTTCAGCAAAGAGGTCCTCTACTGATGTCATAATATCTATGTCTGGTTCCATTAGCATCTTCACACCTTCTAGAACATCTGAAGTGCATATAAGCAAGTATTCCTGTTTGAATGAAAATGTTCAATCCTAGCATCTGGCAACGTATCCTGTGGGATACATACATTTTAAAGTTCCCAAACTAACTTCATTGACTAAGTTATATATCAAAGTTATATATCAGTATAGTTTCTATAATCGCTTTCATAATTTATAGGCCTATGATAATCACCATATCACTTTTATATCACCATGATTTTCAAGTACTTTGATGCTGTGTGAGCATTTGGCCCATTGCTAAACCATGACTTAAAATTTGAACAATGTCATGTGACCTATAAACTAGGAAGAGAACAGATTTTATATAGACTAAATATTAACTTAATTTGGTAAAAGCATTTTTAATTCATTTAAAATGAGTATTAATGCCCTCTTTGGGGTTTTAAAGACTGATGGCCTGAGGGTAAGAACTGTCCTTCAGCCTCCTGTTCCTCTCTTCAGAGGGCATTAGTCTGAGGAGTTTGTGCTGGGGGAGGGTGGGTCTGCCCTGCTGTGGACTCTGCGCTGGTAGATGAGTGGCAGAGGTGTTCCAATGACGCCACAGTGCTGTTCCCATGGCACCCAGTGATGCACTTGGTCAGGACGTTCTCCAGGACACTATCCAGGACGCTCTCCAGGATGCTCTCCAGGACGTTCTCCAGGACGCTCTCCAGGACGCTCTCCAGGACGTTCTCCAGGACGTTCTCCAGGACGTTCTCCAGGATGCTCTCCAGGACGCTCTCCAGGACGTTCTCCAGGACGTTCTCCAGGATGCTCTCCAGGACGTTCTCCAGGACGCTCTCCGAGACAAGTTGTTGTTGTCACACCATTCTACCAGCTTTGCCACTTTGCTCTGGTACGCAGTATCGTCGTCACCAGTGATCAAGCCAATGACTGTGGTGTCCTCTGCCAACTTAAGGATGATGTGGGGGGTCTCATGGGAGTCAGTCAGTGCTGCAGTTAGTGGTGCCCAGTGTGTACAAACACAAGCGTCTGCTAAATGCATAAACGTAATGGAAATGTAAATATGTATGGCATGGGACTGAGGACACAACCATGTAGAGTGCCGGTGTTTGTTGGTCAAAGTGAGGCTTCTGTCTCTGACAGACTGCGGTCTGCCTGTAAGAAAGCTAAACATCCAGTCACAGAGCGCAGGATTCAAGCCAAGGCTGGACCTATAGGTGTTGGTTCCTTGTTCTGTACCTGTAGGTGTTGGTTCCTTGTTCTGTACCTATAGGTGTCAGTTCCTTGTTCTGTACCTTGTTCTGTTCACCTCAAAGTTGCGTTATGTTTTCTTCCCAGCAGAATAGAAGACTGAGTGTCTCAGTTATGTTGGATCAGGATCGATGATTTATTATAAGATGAGTTACAATTATTGATTGGATGGAATAGTAGATGAAATAAAAAGCTGAAGTAACAAAGTGAAGTCTAAAGACTATCAAACTATCCAGGAGGCTTGAGGTCTGTGTTGGATTCTGGCTTTCCTCAAATTTCTCCAAAAACTCTTCTTCCCTCTACAGATGAGCCAGATAGAGAGAGAGTATCTGTGTGTGTGTGTGTGTGTGTGTGTGTGTGTGTTGGGGGCTACTTATGTGAACTGAAGGTGCGCCGCCCACAACAGCTATCTGTGCTGATGGTCCTGATCTGAGACTGTATATAGAGATCTATGACTATATATAGAATCATTGGTCTGATCTGAGACTGTATATAGAGATCTATGATTATATATAGAATCATTGGTCTGATCTGAGACTGTATATAGAGATCTATGACTATATATAGAATCATTGGTCTGATCTGAGACTGTATATAGAGATCTATGACTATATATAGAATCATTGGTCTGATCTGTGACTGTATATAAAGTTATTGGTCTGATATGTGACTGTAAAGCCATTGGTCTGATTTATGACTTTGTATTTAGAATCATTGGTCCTGATCTGATATATTTCTAATGCTTCTCATGTCTCCACCTGTGCAGTGGAGGCCATTAGTTCACCAACACCAGCCTGGGAACCCCACCCACATTAAACAAGATGGAGGGTCAGGCAACGAGGGATTGGCCAGTGTCTTGACTGGTTGTGAATCACATAAAGCTGTTGTAATGATCTGTGATGGCGTTGTAGCCAGGCAGACCTTCAGAACAAATGTACATTTTCTAGCAGAACATCTGGGTCTTTACCCTGACTACAGACGTGTGTGCGTCTGTGTGTGTGTTTGTGTGTGTGTGTGTGTGTGTGTGTGTGTGTGTGTGTGTTGGAGGCTACATCTGGGGTTTTACTGTCTTGTTACATACTGTCTTGCAGAATATGGGATGCATTCTGGGTTGGGACACCACCAATAACCATTGGTTAGGGTGTTAGGGTAATGAACTGGCTTTCTGCCCACAATGCATCACTGGCTGCAGTCTCCAGCTCTGCAGGTTTCAGTACACTGCCTGGTGTAGCACACACATGGTTAAAATGGTTAGTCTGCAAATCGGGTCTATGAATCTTAGTGTTAGTCTGCTAATCGGGTCTATGAATCTTAGTGTTAGTCTGCTAATCGGGTCTATGAATCTTAGTGTTAGTCTGCAAATCGGGTCTATGAATCTTAGTGCAAATCGGGTCTATGAATCTTAGTGTTAGTCTGCTAATCGGGTCTATGAATCTTAGTGCAAATCGGGTCTATGAATCTTAGTGCAAATCGGGTCTATGTTTTACAGAATGTTCTTCTTTCTCTGCATGATTCACATCTGATTCAAATCACTTTGCTGAACACATCCACAGATGTGTGGGCTTCCATACCAACACCACAACCGTGTAACTGACTCAACTGTTGAAAAAGAAAATAGCTTATTAATCATGAGCTACATGGCCATAGCTTCGCAGAGGTACTAACTGTTGATCAAATCTCCAGAGATCAGAGATCTCCAGCAGGTAGCTCAGGACCAGTACACTGCCACCTGCTTAAGAGCATTTCCCCAGAGAGTCGAAGAAAATGTAAATAAATCTCAAAACAGCCACAACAGTATTAAACCTGTTAAATCTCTATGAAATCAAATCCAAACATCCTGCACTGTTTGGTAGATTCCTTCCCAGGTCAGTAATTATTTTTCTCCCCACACTTTAGATGATAGTTTGCATTGCGCTACAAGTGTGCAAGACGGTAAAGGATGTAACATTTATCTCCAGGACTATCAGTAAGAGGCTATCTATGT
>JAIFZK010000101.1:262500-267500 GCA_027481765.1 Tenualosa thibaudeaui
ACACACAGCGGTGTGTGTGAGGGGCAGAGAGAACTGAACACACAGCGGTGTGTGTGAGGGGCAGAGAGAACTGAACACACAGCAATGTGAGGGACAGAGAGAACTGAACACACACCGGTGTGTGTGAGGGGCAGAGAGAACTGAACACACAGCGGTGTGTGTGAGGGGCAGAGAGAGAACTGAACACACAGCGGTGTGTGTGAGGGGCAGAGAGAACTGAACACACAGCGGTGTGTGTGAGGGATAGAGAGAGAACTGAACACACAGCGGTGTGTGTGAAGGGCAGAGAGAACTGAACACACAGCGGTGTGTGTGAAGGGCAGAGAGAACTGAACACACAGCGGTGTGTGTGAAGGGCAGAGAGAACTGAACACACAGCGGTGTGTGTGGGGGACGGGGCGAGCAGAGTGTCTTTAGAGGGGAGAAATAAAGGGTTCATGAGGGACACCTTTAATCTCAAGGCACACACACACACATACACACAAAGGCACACAAACAAACACACACATAGGCAAATAAACACAGGCACACACACACACACACACACACAGGCAGACACAGTGTTTGTGGGTTGGCAGTGTGGTCACACTACAGTCACGCTGCAGAGGATTTGAGCTGAACCACGAGAGACTCAACAGTCTGATCTGAGCATGTGAACTGATGCTGACCCTTGACCTTTACCCTTTGATGTGAGAGTGCACACTCTCCACCCTTCTCTCACTGGCCCCTCTGCCAACATTAGGCTGTGTGAGTTGATGTGTGTGCGCACGTCTGTGCATATGTCTGTGTGTGTGTGTGTATGTGTGTCTATGTGTATATTGATGTGTGTGTGTGTGTGTATCTGTGTCTGTGTGCTATGGGTGCATTAATCAAGCAGTAACTACACATACATGCTGCAGTAAGTACAATAGTTGCTCCATAGAATAAACCTCTTTGGAAGTCAGGTCAGGAAGTCTTGGAGTTGGTCTTCCATCACCCACCCAGAAATCCTATGAATATTAATAACCTACCGAACAAAACATTCCAGGTGTCTCTGGAAGACAATGTTGCTTAACGCAGCCAGCAGGACAGTTCTTTGTGTTCTACTTAAGTGTACCATAAGGTTCTTTGTGTTCTACTTAAGTGTACCATAAGGCTCTTGGTGTTCTACTTAAGTGTACCATAAGGTTCTTTGTGTTCTACTTAAGTGTACCATAAGGCTCTTTGTGTTCTACTTAAGTGTACCATAAGGTTCTTTGTGTTCTACTTAAGTGTACCATAAGGTTCTTGGTGTTCTACTTAAGTGTACCATAAGGTTCTTTGTGTTCTACTTAAGTGTACCATAAGGCTCTTGGTGTTCTACTCAAGTGTACCATAAGGTTCTTTGTGTTCTACTTAAGTGTACCATAAGGTTCTTTGTGTTCTACTTAAGTGTACCATAAGGCTCTTGGTGTTCTACTTAAGTGTACCATAAGGCTCTTGGTGTTCTACTCAAGTGTACCATAAGGTTCTTTGTGTTCTACTTAAGTGTACCATAAGGCTCTTGGAGTTCTACTTAAGTGTACCATAAGGTTCTCTGTATGGTTCTCTATGCAGTACTATAAGGTTCTCTGTGTATCCAGAGAGGCAGTGAATCACAGAACATAGTGTGTGGTGTTCTGAGCACATGTTTCTGTAGTCATCTCTCTTCTCTCTCTCTCTCTCCCCCTCCGTCTCTCCCTCTGTCTCTCTCCCCCTCTGTCTCTCTCTCTTTTCTCTGTCTCCCTCTCTCTCTCCCCCTCTGTCTCTCTCTCTTTTCTCTGTCTCCCTCTCTCTCTCCCCCTCTGTCTCTCTCTCTTTTCTCTGTCTCCCTCTCTCTCTCTCCCTGTTCTCATTGCTCCTCTGCTTCACCCTGCAGGTATGGTTGGGTATGGCATGGCCAAGGCTGCAGTGCATCAGTTATGCCAGAGTCTGTCTGGACCTGACAATGGCCTGCCCACTGGAGCCTCAGTGGTCACCATCCTACCGTAAGATACAGCACACACACACACACACACACACACACACACACACACACACACACACACAGAGTCTGTCTGGACCTGACAATGGCCTGCCCGCTGGAGCCTCAGTGGTCACCATCCTACTGTAAGATACAGCACACACACACACACACACACACACACACACACACACACACACAGTCTGACCGGACCTGACAGTGGCCCACCCCCTGGAGCCAAAATGCTCACCATCCTACCGTAAAATGCAGCACACACACACACACACACACACACACACTCTATCGTTTGAATCCATTTGAGTTTAGGTCATTTCATATCAATACTCAATACTGCCATCAATACTGTGTGAGTTTCACTAAATATATCTATGTGTAATCGGTTTGGTTTATTTTCACACACACACACACACACACACAGTACAAGTGTTTTTCTCTTTTCTCTCTTCTCTCTCATTTTATTGCATTCCTCAGGGAGGGGGTTGGTCATTCTACCCCCCCCCCCTCCCCCCCAACACACACACACACACATACTCACGCAAGGCTGTTAGCATCTGTTTGTTATTACTGCAATGACTCAACATTTCTTACTTTCTGCACACAAACACACAGACAGACAGACGCACAAACACACACACAGACAAACAGACATACACAAGGATACACACACAGTCATAGAGACACAGAGATTGACACAGTTAGACAGAAACAAAACAGGAAGCAGTGGATATGAAGTTGTGTGCAGACACACCCACACACAGACACACACACAAGCACAGTCACACACACAATCATGCATACACACTTACATGTTAACGTGCACACACAGACAATCACATACACTCACACACACACACACACACAATCACACTCACATACACACACATACACTCACATACACTCACACACACACACACACACAATCACACTCACATACACACACATACACTCACATACACTCACACACACACACACACACACAATCACACTCACATACACACACATACACTCACATACACTCACACACACACACACACACAATCACACTCACATACACACACATACACTCACATACACTCACACACACACACAATCATACTCACATACACACACATACACTCACACACACACACACCTCGGGAGCTACCCTGCTGAAGGCACTTTGGTCTTTGTTTTTACTCTTCACTCTTGCTGTAATTGCACTCTAAACAAACACAAACAAACAAACACCAATGGGATGCACACATACACACACACTTCACATACTTTAGACAGACAGAAGTTGGACACACACACACACACTTTAGACAGACAGAAGTTGGACACACACACACACACACTTTAGACAGACAGAAGTTGGACACACACACACACACTTCACACACTTTAGACAGACAGCAGTTGGACACACACACACACACACTTCACACACTTTAGACAGACAAAAGTTGGACACACAAACACACACACACTTAAAGTCCTTTTCTCCTCTTCTTTCTTCATAGTGTTACCTTGGATACACCAATGAACAGGAAGTTTATGCCAGATGCTGATTTTGGGAGCTGGACCCCTCTGGAATATGTAGCTGAGTATGTGTGTAACACACACACAGGCACATTATTCACATAGCCTACAGTATACCATCAATGGCACTTAGCTGAATCTGTAGCTATTTGCTACAATAGCTTTTGTCCAGCAGGTGGCAGTGTTGTGCTTCCCCATCTCCCCAAAGAGAATGAGCCCTTCTGGATGTGAGATTTTAGGATAATATTTCCAGGATTATGATATTTAACATTTGAGCAGCCGAGTTATTTTTATCCTGGGTTATCAAAACGGCCCACGTGCAGATCCCTCTCATGGAAGTGTTCAACATAGGAGGAATAGCACAGACATAAACACACACACACTTACACGTTCACACACACACACACACACACAATATATACACGTTCACACACACACACACACACACAATATATACACGCGCACACACACACACACACAATATATACACGCGCACACACACACACACACACACACAGTGAGTCATCACAAAAGAAAGAGCGTAGCTGAAGGTCTTAGTCACAGTGCTGACATCACACAGGAACTCAAAAAATGACACACACGCCCTGATGCGGCTGTGATCCAGCCTTGATGTGGCTGTGATCCGGGCCTGATGTGGCTGTAATCCGGGCCTGATGTGGCTGTGATGTGGGCTGGATGCGGACATTGTTACATTTTTCGAGAGCTGGAGTCATCACACTCAGGGGATCACCATGTCTTTTAGCTCCATCTAGTCGGGCTGAGTTTGGAGGTAGATGGTGTGTGTGTGTGTGTGTATGGAATGTGTATCAGTAGTGTGTGTGTGTGTGTGTGTGTGTGTGTGTGTGTGAATGTGAATGTGTATGTGTATGTGTGTGAGAGAGACATCACTAGGCAGAACTCAATCTGCTGCGGTCAGCTGTGTTGGATTAGGGGAGGGATTAGGTTCAGTTGTGTTAATCCCAGTGAAGGCGTGGCTGCAATAAAGATGGGGATTAACCACAAGGACACGAGGAGTGAGAAGGAGAAACACACACACTCTGCTCATGGCCAGTTACAATAACACACACATTCAACACACTGTTCTATTGATAACTTCATTAGAGTTTTACACACCTTAAGTTTTTGGTTTGAAGGTATTGGTTCGTCTCTTACATCTACTCATTCATTCCTCCTCCTCTTCCTCCTGCAGGATGTTCTTCGGCTGGGCCAGTGGCTCTGGGCGTCCTGCCTCTGGGAGTCTCATTCAGCTGCTCACTTCAGGGGGGAGGACAGAAACCAGCCCTGCACTGTGAGACAGAGAGGGAGAGGGATGGAGGGAGAGAGAGGGAACGAGAGACAGACACACAGAGAGAGAGGGAGTGATGGATAGATGGAGTGATGGATAGAGGGAGTGATGGATAGAGGGAGTGATGGATAGATGGAGTGATGGAGAGAGGGAGAGATGGAGTGATGGAGAGAGGGAGAGATGGAGTGATGG
>JAIFZK010000101.1:272500-275000 GCA_027481765.1 Tenualosa thibaudeaui
TGTGTGTGTGTGTGTGTGTGTGTGTGTGTGTCCTTTAGAGCTACACTCACACTATTACGGTCATGAGTACAGGAGTGTGTGTGTGTGTGTGTGTGTCCTTTAGAGCTACTCTCACACTATTACGGTCATGAGTACAGGAGTGTGTGTGTGTGTGTGTGTGTGTGTGTCCTTTAGAGCTACTCTCACACTATTACGGTCATGAGTACAGGAGTGTGTGTGTGTGTGTGTGTGTGTGTGTGTCCTTTAGAGCTACTCTCACACTATTACCGTCATGAGTACAGGAGTGTGTGTGTGTGTGTGTGTGTGTGTGTGTGTGTGTGTGTGTGTGTGTCCTTTACAGGTACTCTCACACTATTACCGTCAAGAGTACAGGAGTGTGTGTGTGTGTGTGTGTGTGTGTGTCCTTTAGAGCTACTCTCACACTATTACCGTCATGAGTACAGGAGTGTGTGTGTGTGTGTGTGTGTCCTTTAGAGCTACTCTCACACTATTACCGTCATGAGTACAGGAGTGTGTGTGTGTGTGTGTGTGTGTGTCCTTTAGAGCTACTCTCACACTATTATGGTCATGAGTACAGGAGTGTGTGTGTGTGTGTGTGTGTGTGTGTGTCCTTTAGAGCAACTCTAACACTATTACAGTCATGAGTACAGGAGTGTGTGTGTGTGTGTGTGTGTGTGTGTCCTTTAGACCTACTCTCACACTATTACGGTCATGAGTACAAGAGTGTGTCTGTGTGTGTGTGTGTGTGTGTGTGTGTGTGTGTGTGTGTGTCCTTTAGAGCTACTCTCACACTATTACGGTCATGAGTGCAGGAGTGTGTGTGTGTGTGTGTGTCCTTTAGAGCTACTCTCACACTGTTACGGTCATGAGTACAGGTGTGTGTGTGTGTGTGTGTGTGTGTCCTTTAGAGCTACTCTCACACTATTACGGTCACGGTCATGAGTACAGGAGTGTGTGTGTGTGTGTGTGTGTGTGTGTGTGTGTGTGTGTGTCCTTTACAGCTACTCTCACACTATTACGGTCATGAGTACAGGAGTGTGTGTGTGTGTGTCCTTTAGAGCTACTCTCACACTATTACGGTCATGAGTACAGGAGTGTGTGTGTGTGTGTGTGTGTCCTTTAGAGCTACTCTCACACTATTACGGTCATGAGTACAGGAGTGTGTGTGTGTGTGTGTGTGTGTGTGTGTGTGTGTGTGTCCTTTAGAGCTACTCTCACACTATTACGGTCATGAGTTAAGGCTGCTGTCCCTATATTGGCTGAGACGATTCTTAAAATTATAAATGACTCACTCATAGCTGGGCATGTCCCAAAATCTTTCAAGACATCTGTTATTAAAACCATCTATTAAAAAAACAAACCTTGATCCTGATGTCCTTGCTAATTACCGACCCATATCTAACCTCCCATTTGTATCAAAAATACTTGAAAAAATAGAGTCTAAGCAAATCTGTAGCTTCAATGAAAAACCTTAAATGAAAAACCAGTCAGGCATTAGAACTAATCATAATACAGAATCAGCCCTAGTTAAAGTCTTCAATGACCTCCTTATCGCATCTGATAATGGATATATATCAATATTAATGCTATTGGATCTTAGTGCTGCCTTTGACACTATTGACCATGGTATCCTACTACACAGACTTGAACACATGATAGGCATCAAAGACTCCTGGTTCAAATCATACCTCATACCAGTTTGTACATGCTCATAACGATTCATCAACCCATACCAAAGTAAAGTTTGGTGTACCCCAAGGCTCAGTGTTAGGTCCCCTGCGTTCTCCCTGTACATGTCACCTTTAGGATCTGTTATAAGGAAACATGGCATTACTTTCCACTCCTACGCTGATGATACCCAGCTTTACCTTTCTATGAAGCCTAATGACTATATGCCAATGACAACTTGATGCCTGTCTCCTAGACATAAAAAACTGGACCGTGCATGTGCGTGTGCGTGTGTGTGTATGTGTGTGTGAGTGCTGTAAATGCGTGTGTGGTGGGGTGTGTGTGTGTGTGTGTGTGTGTGTGAGGTGAGAAAAGCTGATGTTTGATGGGTGTTTTACAAAAGTCCATTTTATGGCAGCAGTGCCCATAGATTCCTCAGAGACTCAGTTCATTCCTCACCCCCTGTGTGATCTCTCCATCTCTCTCTCTCTCTCTCTAACTCTACACTGTCTCTCCATCTCTCTCTCTCTCTCTCTAACTCTACACTGTCTCTCCATCTCTCTCTCTCTCTCTCTAACTCTACACTGTCTCTCCATCTCTCTCTCTCTCTCTAACTCTACACTGTCTCTCCATCTCTCTCTCTCTCTCTCAAACTCTACACTGTCTCTCCATCTCTCTCTCTCTCTCTAACTCTACACTGTCTCTCCATCTCTCTCTCTCTCTAACTCTACACTGTCTCTCCATCTCTCTCTTTCTCTCCCTCTTTAACTCTACACTCTCTCCATCTCTCTCTCTCTCTCTCTAACTCTACACTGTCTCTCCATCTCTCTCT
>JAIFZK010000101.1:285000-287500 GCA_027481765.1 Tenualosa thibaudeaui
AGATATGATACATGAGAATCCATGAGACAGGCAGGGGAATAGTCTTGATGCTCAAATGAAAACCTTATAGTAAACCATCTACCAAAAGCAAACCAAAAATAATCCTAAGCAGCAAGGTGATTTGTTTTATGAAAAAAACTGAATCTTAAAATAAACAACTTTAACCTCAAATGCTGTTAGTCCCCATATGATTGTTACAGCAAGTTCAAGTCGACCTGTAGCATACCTTGATTCATTTACACTCACCAGTATATCCGAAATCACTGCTATGATCTCCTCCAGTAAAGCCTCAACGTGCTTACTGGATCCAGTCCCCACAGATCTTATGACTGCTCTCTCTCTATTGGCTGAGACAATACTTAAAATTATAATTCAATTCAATTCAGTTTTATTTATACAGCGCCTTTTACAATAGTATTGTCTCGTGGCGCTTCACAGAAGGAGCACCCAAGAGCAACAGGGGCAGGAAAAACTCCCTTATGTTCAGTTAATCTAGGAAGAAACCTTGGGCAGATCCACGACTCAAGGAGCTAACCCAACTGCCAGGGGTCATGGAGAAAAATTACAATCAGTAGTAACCATGACAGACTATAAGTTGCCTATGGTTTTAGCTAAGGTTCATAATAATTCATAATAGAGTATTATCCCACTTTTACATTACATGGTAGTCAGTCTATAGGTGGTTATCAGCAATTATGGCTGGACAATGTAGCAGCGGCCAGGCATAGTGACAAACTCAAAGGAATGAGATGGGTCATGGGGGTAACAGTA
This sequence comes from Tenualosa thibaudeaui, assembly GCA_027481765.1. Lineage (NCBI taxonomy): Eukaryota > Metazoa > Chordata > Actinopteri > Clupeiformes > Clupeidae > Tenualosa > Tenualosa thibaudeaui. Next base: position 285,772 of record JAIFZK010000101.1, read on the forward strand.
AGGGTCCATTTGACATAAATGACTCATTCATAACAGGGCATGTCCCAAAATCTTTCAATGCATCATTTATTAACCCATCTATTAAAAAACATAACCTTGATCCTGATGTCCTGGCTTATTATCGACCCATATATAACCTCCCATTTGTACAAAAAATCTCTAAACAAATATGTAACTTCATAAACAAAATAATATCCAAAAAACCTTCCAGTCTGCCTTCAGAGCTAATCATAGTTCAGAATCAGCCCAAGTTAAAGTCTTCAGTGACCTCCTTATCTCGTCTGATATTGAATATCAATTTTAATCCTGTTGGATCTTAGTGCTGCCTTTGATACTATTGACCATGGAATTCTACTACACAGGCTTGAACACATAATCAAAGGCATCAAAGATTCTGCATTAGCCTGGTTCAAATCATACCTTTCTGGTCACTACCAGCTTGTACATGCTCATAATAAATCATAGTGCCACACCAAAGTAAAGTATGGTGTACCCCAAGGCTCATTATTAAGGCCCCTGTTATTCTCCCTCCAAATGTTGCCTTTTGGAAAAATGGCATTACTTTCTACTCCTATGCTGACAACACCCACTTCAACACCCACCCACCCACAACTTTACCTTTCCATGAAGCCTAATCACTGTATGCCAATAACTAAACTTGATGCCTGTCTCCAAGACATTCAAATCTGGATGACCAATAGTTTCTTATGTATTCGAACAATCCTACCCTTTGAGGATGCAGAAAAATGAATACATGCATTTGTTTGATTAATGGCTTGATTAATGTAATGCTCTGTTCTCTGGGTGTAGTAATACCTGTATTAAAAACCTACAGCTAATTTAAAATGCCATAACCCGACCACTCACTAGGACAAAAAAAATATGATATGATAAACATATCTCTCCCATCCTTGCTTCCTTACACTGGCTTTCTATTAAAAAGTCAGACAGATTTTGAAATACTCCTCCTAACCTGTAGAGCAGACATTCTCAATACCTTTAAGTCTAGACTTAAAACCTTCCTCTTTACTGTTTCCCAAAGTTAGGGATGGTGCATGGTACATCATCACTTCTCATGGGTCTTTTGAGATGGACTGCCTTTGGGTGGCCACTGACCATCCCTGCAGTAGTGTTGGGTTGCCATGCACCATACCTTAGTTATGCTGCCATAGCCTAGTGCTGTATGCCGTAACAACCTATAACTTGACTATTATATAATGCTGTGGGACAATATTTTGGAATTATTATGATGCTTAGATAAAATCATGGACAAATTGTAGTCTATAACCACTGTTATCTTTATCTTTCCTTTTCCTGAATGACCCCTGGTTGGCCCCTTAAGCCATGGATCTATCCAAGGTTTCTTCCTAGACTTCCTAGACTAGATTACCACAAGGGAGTTTTCCCTTGCCCCTGTTGCTCTTGGGTGCTTCTTGCTGTAAAGCACCATGAGACAATACTATTGTAAAAGGTGCTATATAAATATAATTGAATTGAATTGAATTGAAACCATCATTTGGCTAACATCGGCCTGCAGCTGTCCCAGACAGACATGTTTATGTCCTGTTACCCAGACAGATGTGTGTTTATGTCCTGTTGTCCCAGACAGACGTGTGTTTATGTCCTGTTACCCAGACAGACGTGTGTTTATGTCCTGTTGTCCCAGACAGACGTGTGTTTATGTCCTGTTGTCCCAAACAGACAGACGTGTGTTTATGTCCTGTTGTCC
>JAIFZK010000101.1:290000-305000 GCA_027481765.1 Tenualosa thibaudeaui
TGTGTGTGTGTGTGCACACATGTGTGTTAGTACATGTATAGCTGATGCTTTGACCAGTCCAAATGTTTCTCCCAAACAGAGACGTGTGTGTGTGTGTGTGTGTGTGTGTGTGTGTGTGTGTGTGTGTGTACACATGTGTGTTAGTACATGTATAGCTGATGCTTTGACCAGTCCAAATGTTTCTCCCAGATGCAGAATCTCCACTGGGAAGGTGCTCTTGGCAAGCGCCCAAGTCTTGCTGGAAATGCCAATTGGAAAGGTCCTTAGATATGATATAAATGTGCTTTTTAATTAAGAGTTTATTAATAGATTTGTCTAACTAACTTTTTAAATTACCCATCCACATGCCTGGGGCACCAGACAGACCAGCTGATCAGCTCCTGTGTGAACTACCGCAGAACAAAGCTTCACTCCACAAATTTTATCTCAGTAAAATTAGATGAAGTGAATTTTTAAGTTTTAGTGTAAAGCATCTCTGCATTTCTCTGAGTGCAATTCACAGCCGACTCCAAATGAAAGCACAGTGGTAGGCGTGCTCTGCCTGTCTCTCTGAGAAACTCTAGAGGCTGAACAGGCTGAGGGCTGAGCTGACTTGCTGTTCCTCCTCAGGCTGGGAAAGATCTAAGGTGCTCAAAGGAAAGATCTAAGGTGCTCCAAGCCTCTCTGTATCCTTGTGTGACTACTTCTCTCTCTGTCATAATGTCCCCCTCTCTCCTCATCACCGCCACACACACACACAATTTCAAACACATTTCCATCTTCATGTTTTTCATGTTCCTGTCATATGCCCCAATTATTACACATGATAAGGAACCTTAACCTGGCCTAGTCTGTCTCTGCCTTAACAGTAGAGTTTTACCTTTCTCCAGTGCACCCAGCCATTCTCTTAGTCTGACGGTAGAGCTTTTAGCTCCAGTTTAGCATATATCATTGAATCAGATTAGACCATTAGCATCTTGTCCATTAGCATCCATTAGCAAGTGTACTAAGACCAGTGGAAAATAAAACATGGGTTATTTTCTTTGCTGATAAGACATGGAGCTATATTCTCATTCCGGCATTAATAATGAAGGCACTTTGCAACCTACCAACTTACCATGAGATCAGTGGCTTGTACTACTTGACTTGGAGATGTGAAGGGACTATTTTCAGTTGTGGTAGCATCTGATTGACATGGAGGCTATATTTCCAGTTGTGGTAGCATCTGATTATCCTTGATTATTGTGCTGGATTGAGAGTGTAGCTCCACATCATACCAACCTAGATAATCACTCTGTAACTACAGAGGTGTCAAGTTTGAAATACTGGAATACTGGAATTCTTAGTCACTTTTGAGCAAGATGCTAACGGGGAAGATACCAGATTCAATGGTCCAATGGGCCTCTAATCCGATTCAATGGTCTATGTTAAGATGGAGCTACCGGTTGGGTCAATTGGAAGAAGGTAAAACTCCACAGTTAAGGCAGAGACAGACCAGGCCAACCGTTGGCCGTCTGAACCATTTGGGGAGGCTCAGAAAAGTTCTGTTTGTATGTTCAGCTATGTTGGGAACGTTGGGAAATGTTTGAAGCCGTGCAGACAGCCTCTGCTCAGATACAATATGCGAGGTCTGAGAGTGTTGGCTCTGAGCTGTGTGGTTAAAAATGGTCGTAGCGGTGTGTCTCGATGCAACTTTCTTGCCAAACGTGGAAGACGAGAGGCAATAGAGTGATTGGCTGTTGGGTGATGGTTTGAGTCTGGGCAGTGTTGGGGAGAGGTGGAAAATGAGTATATTTCCCCTTTAAGGAACTTCACTGGCATGTCCCACCATAGTCAGCTCTGTGCTTGGCTGCTGTGAAGGGGGTGCACACTGAAGGAGAGGTAAATGGAACCATACCTGTTAGAATAGACAAACTAAAAATAAAAAGACAACATCATTCCAATCAATACATAACCTAATACAAGCCCATAATAGCCCCTCCATTCAGGGCACCATCACATATCCAGTAGCTTAATGTGTTTAACAAACAGTAGCCTGGTTGCCTGATCTCAGTCCTTCCATTCAAGCACATATGTGTAGGGAACACCGCTCACCCATGCCCTGCCATGTGCCCCAATGACTAAAGCAACACTGAGTAACTTTTCAGCACTACTTAAGGGAGCCCTTTTTCATTGTGCCAATGCAAGATGCTGTTTCAGCTGCAGTGATATTAGACTAAATGACCAACATTTCCAAAGTTTGCTGTTGTCTGTGTCATTTTAGTCTAGTCTGCCTTTCCCACTACCAAACAAACACCATTGGCAGCACCTGTAGGTTTATTTATTTATTTATCAGTCTTAAAGGGGCCATGTCACCTTAAACACAAGTATTAATAGTATTTTGTGATTTGGTTTGCTCCTGCCATGTATGTCTGGTTGAGAAACACTGATGTAAACATACTGGTTAGAAATAGTGCTCCACTTACAAATTTCATAACCTGGTTTAGAAACTAAAATGGCTCTAGAATCGTTATTGAATTGATGGGGCAGGACGCCTTGGCTCACAGTTGTCCTCATGTGCTACTGTACATGTTTCCGCCAATCCCTCTTGTTCATGCTCTGCTGAAGCGGGTCTACGAGGACAAACACAGGGTACTTCTCGTGGCACCTCGCTGGCCGTCACGGACGCGGTTTTCCCTATTGTTGTCTCTTCTGTAAGGAACACCTTGAACACCTCCTATCACAATTGGACGGACAAGTGTGGCACTCACAACCAGAGTTTCTCCAGTTCTGGCTTTGGCCACTGGGACCAGCTCAGAGCTGATGTCTTGCTTACCTAAGGTTCGTGATACAATTCTGAATGTGAGGGCCCCCATCGACTCTCGTCATGTATGAAAGTCGGTGGAAGCTCTTTCACACATGGTGTGCAAAGCACCACACGGATCCACTGTCTTGAGTTCCTTCAGTCACTTCTTGAAGTAGGGAGGTCCCATTCCACATTGAAAGTATATGTGGCAGCACTCTCTAGCTACTGCACACCTATTAACAGTTCATCCCTTAATAGTTGCTTTTCTGAAGGGAACACAGAGATTGCAGCCCCCTCAAGTGGCTAGACCGTCTCCCTGGGACCTCTCATCTGTTCTGGAGTTTCTTTGCAGTTCACCATTTGAACCCCTTGATCAGGCCTCCCTGAAATGTCTCTCCTTAAAAACATCGTTCCTCCTTGACATTTCAACCGCCAAGCATGCCTGCAAGCTGCATGCATTTGAGTGTGCGGCTCAGACCAAACCCAACCTTTTTACCCAAAGTGCTTACACCTTTTTAACACCTTTTGTTAACCAGGTAATTGATCTACCAGTTTACCAGCCAGACCTACCAACCACCAACAGTGATCCCAGACGACATTTGTTATGTCCAGTCAGGGCGCTGAGGTATTATGTAACGGCTACAGCAAGGGGACGCCACTCAGACCAGCTGTTTGTTTCTCAGAAGGTAAGCGTGGATTGCCTCTCTCTAAACAGAGGCTATCACATTGGATCATTGAGGTGATAGAAATGGTCTATAAACGCTCCGGTCAAATGTTACCTGCGTCTGTCAAAGGGCATTTACTCAGGGGTGTGGCCACATCTTGGGCTGCCCTTAAGGGGATCCCCTTGTCAGACATTTGTGCAGCTGCATCATGGTCATCACCATGTACCTTTAGTCATTTTTACAGAGTCAGTGTTGCATCGTCACACAGTCTTGCTTCTGCAGTGCTATCTGGAGTGGACGCAGACTTTGTCTGAGATACTCCTTGTGACTTTGTGGTATTCTTCATCCACTGCTAGAGACTGCCCTGGTGGTCAGGAGGTACGAAACATAATGCTAGTTACAAATGTTATGTGAGTAGTGGATGACCGCCAGGGTTCCTGGTCACTCGGAGTGGGTCACTCGGAGACCAGGTTCCTGAGGGCGTCTGGCGTGTGACTCAGGTTAATATATGTAATGCGACAACGTCACACGCCACGTCACGGAGTGACATTTTTGGTATACAACTCTCGGTCTGTGCATGCGCAACAGAGATATATCCACTACTAGAGACCGCCCTGGCGGTCATCCACAGTTACACACATAACCACAGTTACATTTGCAGCTAGCGTTTACATGTCATTCAATACGATCGTCACCTTTTGACATGCGCAGTGGTTTGTCTTGTCCTTTTGCTTACATCCATCTGACGTCCCTTAGCTAGCATCCTTAGCCTATTTATGTTCACAAATTGATATACAAGGTCTGTATTATACTCCATTAAGATTATGAGAAGGCAGCTTACATTATCATCACAAATACATTCACTTTGACCCATCTGGCTAGCTAATGTTAATGTTACCAAAGTAGCAGCCAGTTAATACCACAATTAGCAGCCTATGTATGTAGGTTACTTTCTAGCATGCTAGCTAGGTTTGTATGGTAAAATAAGCAAAAATACAAACTTGTCAGCAGTCATCTCTATAACTTGTGGTGCCGCTAGTACTTTTAAGATATTTGTGCCTATATTTGCGTCACCACGCGTTTAGTCCTACACATGTGCAAACAGGAACATCTAGTCCATGATTCCAATTGCATGTTTACATGCACATTGATTGGTTTATCAAAGGGTCTACACCACCTCTCTCAATCCAACTGAAATGTCTATCCAATCAAACTGAATCCGATTGGATGCCGTGGATATGTGAGGTATGTTTAATCCGATGCGGATGATAATCTGATTAAAGCCGTGCATGTAAACATGCTCAGTGATTGTTGTTTAGGCTACTGTACAATGACTGTTGTGTATCGGCATTGCTGTTCCTCTGAGTTAAGAATAATTAAATGAATGGATGAGTGAATGAATGTGTGAGTGAGTGAGTGAGTGAATGAATGAGCCCTTTTAATCTTCACTGCTGTGAGTTGACTCCTCTCTGAGGCCTGACTATACTAATATATCTTTTATATTCATTCTCCATTTGTTTCTCCACTGGTGTGGCCTATACCTTTGTGAAGAAAACTCTGCTCCGGCCTTTGCCACCACTGCCTAACTGTCTTCATTTATCTGTGAAGTCTGTTATGTCCCATCTAGAAGAAGCCAGGATGTAACGCGAAAATGACTAATCCTTTCTGAAGTTCCCAAGCAGCCATCTGAACAAATAGCCATAGTTTATCAGTGTGGTTTATTATAATTAAAACTAAAGATGAAGCGATTTATTTCAAAGTCAAAGTTTATTGTCAATTCACTATGTAACAGGCACTACACAAAGGATTGAAATTGCATTTCATTAGACACCAAATGTGCAATTGTAAACTAGAAACACGCACACACACACACACACACATGCATGCAAAAACACACAGCTACACTCATGGACATGAAGTGTACACAGACATCCACAATAAATAGACATAAGATATACGACATACAGGTAAACATATATATGCTTCCAGCAAGAAGGAAAGTTCGAGGTAGCTCTTCTTGGTAGCTGGTGTAGGTTAAAAAAAGTGAAATGTGCAATATATAAGGTGCAATAAGTGAAGGTGCAATTTAGTAAAATGCAAGTGTGAAAGCAGCATGTAAAGTGCAAGTGTGAAAGCAGCCTGGACATCAGTGTGTGTGAGATTGTTTTTGGATGTCAGTAACATGTTCATGGAATCTTCTTCATTGTGTTTATTAGCCTGATGGCTTGAGGGAAGAAGCTGTTTCTCAGTCTATTTGTGTGGCACCGCATGCTGCGGTAGCGCTTTCCAGATGGTAAGAGGGGGAACAGTTTGTGTGCTGGGTGGGTGGTGTCCTTGATGATATTGATGGCTCTCTTGGAACAGTGTGATGTTGTAGAAGTCCTGAATGGCTGGTTGGGGTCTGGTCTGATCTGATGATCTTTTCTGCAGTCCTCACCACCCTCTGTAGAGCCTTCTTGTCCGCAGCTGCCGTGCCAGACAGAGAGGCTGCTGATAAGGATGCTCTCAATAGAACCCCTGTAGAAGGTGGTGAGTGCAGAAGTGGGGAGGTCAGCTCCTCATTCTACGCAGAAAGTGAAGGCGTGTCTGTGCTTTCTTGACCAGGGAGGTGGGGTTGGTGGTCCATGTGAGGTCATCTGTGATGTGCACTCCCAGGAACTTTGTGCTTTTCACAGACTCCACAGTACTGCCATTGATTGTAATTTCTCAAAACTTCAGGGTGAACACATAGCAACAAGCAAGAGCCTACGTAGACAATAACTGCTGAGTGTGAGAGTAACTAAGAGTGATGGAGGGCAGATAACACAGCAGGGTTCACTGTCCAGACCCTCTGTGGAACATGTTCCATGTAGCTTTTTAAAATTCAGCATAAACTCATGTCATGAATCAAGTGTCAAATCAACTGTCAATAAAACAAATGTACACATTTCTGCACCATTTTCCATTGATATCAACGCCTTGACCTGTGAACACAGTAGCTGTTTGAGGTCCGCATGTCCCATCGTTAAAGCTGCCATGCTTTATGTATCAACGCCGTTAACCCAGGATTAAGATCTGAGCTGAGTAGCCCCCAACCACCAGATCTGTTTAGGTGCCACAATATCGCCTACATAAGAAAGTTATTATACACTTCTGCCGTTAAATAGTTCTACCGGGTGGCTGAATGTTCAATGTGTGAGTGACGAAGACCAGGAGAGAATGAGCAGACACTAGTTCGGGTGCACCAGGCGGCCAAACAGTGAGAAGCATAGCGCTGTCCTAGGCAACCCGTTGAGTCTCTCTCTCTCCCACCCTTTCCGCTCTGTCCTCTCCCTCCTCCCTTTTCTCTCTGAGCTGCTCGGTAGCGCGCGACGTGCAGCGGACAGGCAAACGCGTCTGTTTAGTTCGCGAGAGAGAGAGAGAGAGAGAGAGAGAGAGCGCTTCGGACTCGCCGTGCTTCCGTCATCTTCCGCCTTCCATGTGCACTGCATGGATGTGTCTCTCGCGCTCTCCAGCAAGTAACCGTGGTACGGCTCCTTTAGCTTCGGAATGGCCAACCCTCCCCATGACCCGTTCTACTCCTCGCCATTCGGACCTTTCTACCGGAGGCACGCGCCATACATGGTGCAGCCGGAGTACCGGATCTACGAGATGAACAAGCGGCTTCAGTCTCGAGTCGAGGTGAGTTCGGAGCAGCGTGGCTTTGCTTTGCTGTCATCCCAGGTGCGATGGTGCTGTTGGTTGGAGTTACGGACCAACGCACGCCGCTGAGGGTCGGCTGTTTTGAATTCAAATGCAGAAGTGAGACGGGCCAAGTTGCGGCGCCGCGCTGGGAAGCCGCACTTTATTTCTGTTTGGCCTACTTTATGTGTCAGACAGTTTGATCGTCGTCCTAGCGTACACAACTTGGGAAGGTTTAGTCATTTGTGACTGGGGTGTGTAAATGCTGCCCCATGACACTCCTCTTCACTGTGGTGGCTTTATGACTTATTGGGCTTAAATGTTGAATCGTTTTTAATAAAAAAAAAAAAAAGCATCATTTGGTTTTATAGAACACCGTGCTGATAGAAGCTGCATGCCAAGGACCAGAGGTTGTATTCCACAGAGTGGAATAGTGGAATAGAACATTATAGAACAGAATGGAAGGCTGTTTTATTCTCACTCTTCTTACTGACAGAAATGGGTTGAACGGACGGAAACTCTAGGACAGCTTACACACACACACACACACATACACACACCTCAAATACAACTCACACATACACCACATACACAACTTACATACACTCCTCTTACATGACTTACACCACATGCACAACTCACACACACATGCCAAATACAACTCACACATACCACACACACAACTAATGCACAAACCACATACTCACACAAACTTCATAACACACAGCTCACAACTCACACACACCACTTGTATGACTTACACACAGCTTACAACCCACACACAACTCGCATCTCACACACACCACATATACTGTACAAATCACACACAGCTCACACACACCACATATACTGTACAAATCACACACAACTCACACACGCGACATATGCAGCTCACACACACCACATATGCAGCTCACACACTCCACATATGCAGCTCACACACACCTCGCATGTCACACACTCCACATGTCCTGTACAAGTCTGACATAGAACAGTCCTGTGCTGAACTTGGAGTGTAGTAACTAGAGATGGAGGAGGCTGCAGGGACAGTTGTGGGTCAGGTGAACACAACACACACACACACACACACACACACACACACACAGCACTCTCTCTTTGTCTCTTTCACACACACACACAGCGCTCTCTGTTTCTGTTTCGCTCACTCTCTCTCTCTGTCTCTCTCTTTCACACACACACACATGCACACACACAAAGTACTGTAGTTACTGTAAATAATCTGTAGAGTTTGGGTTAAATGCTCTGGGGTGTAGAGTTTGACAGTCTTCTAAACAGTCTATGTGTCAGAGAGAGAGGAGGGCATGTGTGTGTGTGTGTGTGTGTGTGTGTGTGTGTGTGTGTGTGTGTGTGTGTGTGTGTGTGTGTGTGTGTTTATGGGTGATGGAGAAGTAGAGTGAGATGGAATAGTGATAGAATGGAGATGAAGAGAGAGATGGAGTGATAGAGGGATCAAAGTGTGACAGGGTGATGGAAGGAGAGAGGGATGGAGGGATGCAGGAGAGATAGAGTGATAGAGGAATGGAGGAGTGATGGAGGCAGGCAATGAATGAGTAGTTGAACTGAAATAGTGTGAGGACAGGCCTGTAGAGGAGTGTGTGTGTTTGTGTGTGTGTGTGTGTGTGTGTGTGTGTGTGTGTGTGTGTAGGGGGGAGGGTGGCTGCCCAGGCAGACCAAGGGACAGAACGAGCCAGAAGAAGGATAGAGAGATACTCATAGAAGAGAGGGATAGAGAGATACTCATAGAGGAGAGAGGGATAGAGAGATACTCATAGAGGAGAGAGGGATAGAGAGATACTCATAGAAGAGAGAGGGATAGAGAGATACTCATAGAAGAGAGGGATAGAGAGATACTCATAGAAGAGAGAGGGATAGAGAGATACTCATAGAAGAGAGAGGGATAGAGAGATACTCATAGAAGAGAGGGATAGAGAGATACTCATAGAAGAGAGGGATAGAGAGATACTCATAGAGGAGAGAGGGATAGAGAGATACTCATAGAAGAGAGAGGGATAGAGAGATACTCATAGAAGAGAGAGGGATAGAGAGATACTTGTAGAGGGATAGAAGGATAGAGAGATACTCATAGAAGAGAGAGGGATAGAGAGATACTCATAGAGGAGAGAAGGATAGAGATACTCATAGAGGAGAGAGGGATAGAGAGATACTCATAGAGGAGAGAGGGATAGAGAGATACTTGTAGAGGGATAGAAGGATAGAGACATACTCATAGAAGATAGAGGGATAGAGAGATACTCATAGAAGATAGAGGGATAGAGAGATACTGAGAGAGCTGATGAGAGGGATGGAGTGAAAGATATGCAGATGAACTGATACAGAGAGTTATTGATGAAGATATAGATGTGTGCGTGTGAGAGAAAGTGTGTGTGTGTGTGTGTGTGTGTGTGTGTGTGTGTGTGTTTGGTTGTTGCTGAGATGCAATGGCACAACAGCATGCATTATTCATAATGAAAGGAGAGGCCCAGGCCTCTGTGGACCCACTCTCCAGCCCAGCCACACACACACACACACACACTAAACCAGCCCAGCCGCTCCAGATGGAACACACACACACCAACCCACCAACCCAGGTCAGCTACACGGGATTGAACACACACACACCAACCCACCAACCTAGCCCAGCCTCTCAAGATGGAACGTACACACACACACAGACAAACAATGTATACGTGCAGAAACATGCATACAGTAAATCTTCACACACACACACAGTCCACCATATTGAACCAGATATCCCCTTATGCAAGTGAAACGACTGGAAGAAACATTTTATTTGGATGAAGTCTCTTTATTGGGCCTCAGTGGGAGGTTGTGGGTTCATTTCTAAAGCTCAACTGGAGGCCTGGTTAGTTTGGAAAGGAAGGAGAATAGAAAGAGAGTAAAACCCCAGATACTTGTGTGCTGGAGCGTCTGACTGAAACTACTGACTGACTACTGGAGACAGACGCTGGGTGCTGGGTTGTTTTGGTGGCAGGCGCTGGGTGCTGGGCTGTTTGGGAGACAGACGCTGGGTGCTGGGTTGTTTTGGTGGCAGGCGCTGGGTGCTGGGCTGTTTGGGAGACAGGCGCTGGGTTGTTTTGGTGGCAGGCGCTGGGTGCTGGGTTGTTTTGGTGGCAGGCGCTGGGTGCTGGGCTGTTTGGAAGACAGACGCTGGGTGCTGGGTTGTTTTGGTGGCAGGCGCTGGGTGCTGGGCTGTATGGGAGACAGATGCTGGGTGCTGGGCTGTTTTGTTGGCAGGCGCTGGGTGCTGGGCTGTTTGGGAGACAGACGCTGGGTGCTGGGTTGTTTTGGTGGCAGGCGCTGGGTGCTGGGCTGTTTGGGAGACAGACGCTGGGTGCTGGGTTGTTTTGGTGGCAGGCGCTGGGTGCTGGGCTGTTTGGGAGACAGACGCTGGGTGCTGGGTTGTTTTGGTGGCAGGCGCTGGGTGCTGGGTTGTTTTGGTGGCAGGCGCTGGGTGCTGGGCTGTTTGGAAGACAGACGCTGGGTGCTGGGTTGTTTTGGTGGCAGGCGCTGGGTGCTGGGCTGTTTGGGAGACAGATGCTGGGTGCTGGGCTGTTTTGGTGGCAGGCGCTGGGTGCTGGGCTGTTTTGGTGGCAGGCGCTGGGTGCTGGGTTGTTTTGGTGGCAGGCGCTGGGTGCTGGGCTGTTTGGAAGACAGACGCTGGGTGCTGGGTTGTTTTGGTGGCAGGCGCTGGGTGCTGGGCTGTTTGGGAGACAGACGCTGGGTGCTGGGTTGTTTTGGTGGCAGGCGCTGGGTGCTGGGTTGTTTGGGAGACAGACGCTGGGTGCTGGGCTGTTTGGGAGACAGACGCTGGGTGCTGGGTTGTTTTGGTGGCAGGTGCTGGGTGCTGGGTTGTTTGGGAGACAGGTGCTGGGCGGGCTGGGCAGCATTGGGTTGTTAGTATAAATAGTATATATAGTCTTTTGATCACTTTGAGAGACATTCAGCCTCTACACATGTCCCACCCATGAATTAGTGACACACACACACACACACACACACACACACACCACATAGTGAGTGAACGCATGCACTATCCAGATTGGCAGGTGGGCGCTGGGTTGTTTGGCAGGCGGGCGCTGGGTTGTTTGGCAGATGGGCACTGGGTGCTGGGTTGTTTGGGAGGCAGGTGCTGGTTTGTTTGGGAAGTGGGTGCTGGGTTGTTTGGGAAGTGGGTGCTGGTTTGTTTGGGAAGTGGGTGCTGGGTTGTTTGGGAAGCGGGCACTGGGTGCTGGGTTGTTTGGGAAGCGGGCGCTGGGTGCTGGGTTGTTTGGGAAGTGGGTGCTGGGTTGTTTGGGAAGCGGGCGCTGGGTTGTTTGGGAAGTGGGTGCTGGGTTGTTTGGGAAGCGGGCGCTGGGTGCTGGGTTGTTTGGGAAGTGGGTGCTGGGTTGTTTGGGAAGCGGGCGCTGGGTGCTGGGTTGTTTGGGAAGCGGGTGCTGGGTTGTTTGGGAAGTGGGTGCTGGGTTGTTTGGGAGGCAGGTGCTGGTTTGTTTGGGAAGTGGGTGCTGGGTTGTTTGGGAAGTGGGTGCTGGTTTGTTTGGGAAGTGGGTGCTGGGTTGTTTGGGAAGCGGGCACTGGGTGCTGGGTTGTTTGGGAAGCGGGCGCTGGGTGCTGGGTTGTTTGGGAAGTGGGTGCTGGGTTGTTTGGGAAGCGGGCGCTGGGTTGTTTGGGAAGTGGGTGCTGGGTTGTTTGGGAAGCGGGCGCTGGGTGCTGGGTTGTTTGGGAAGTGGGTGCTGGGTTGTTTGGGAAGTGGGTGCTGGGTTGTTTGGGAAGTGGGTGCTGGGTTGTTTGGGAAGCGGGCGCTGGGTGCTGGGTTGTTTGGGAAGCGGGTGCTGGGTTGTTTGGGAAGTGGGTGCTGGGTTGTTTGGGAAGCGGGCGCTGGGTGCTGGGTTGTTTGGGAAGCGGGCACTGGGTGCTGGGTTGTTTGGGAAGCGGGCGCTGGGTGCTGGGTTGTTTGGGAAGCGGGCGCTGGGTGCTGGGTTGTTTGGGAAGTGGGTGCTGGGTTGTTTGGGAAGTGGGTGCTGGGTTGTTTGGGAAGCGGGTGCTGGGTTGTTTGGGAAGCGGGTGCTGGGTTGTTTGGGAAGTGGGTGCTGGGTTGTTTGGGAAGCGGGCGCTGGGTGCTGGGTTGTTTGGGAAGCGGGCGCTGGGTGCTGGGTTGTTTGGGAAGTGGGTGCTGGGTGGAGGATGACCATCAGTGATTAGTCATCATAACACAGTGAGAGACTCTCCTGAGCTCAGGACAAAACATCAACTTCCTCTGCCTGCCACACATCCTCTGCCACATCACTCCAGTCAGGCGCTTAGGGCCAGCCTGCTCCACACACACACACACACACACACACACACACACACACACACACACATACATACATACATACATACATACATACTCCCTTTCACACACACATACACACACACACAAATACATACTCCCTTTCACACACACACATACACACACACACACACACAGACATATATACATACTCCCTTTCACACACACACACACACACACACATACACAGACATACATACATACTCCCTTTCTCACACACACACACACACACACACACACACACACACACACACTGACAGGCGGGGAGCAGGCAAGGACAAAAGACGGAAAAGCAACAGGAAACCACACTCAAGGCGGCTGCTGGACACTGTGTGTGTGTGTGTGTGTGTGTGTGTGTGTGAGAGAGAGTGTGTGTGTGTGTGTATGTGCCTGTGTGTGTGTCTTAGCAGAAGGAAACCACACAACATGGCTGTCAGTGTGGAAATGGCGTGTGTGTGTGTGTGTGTGTGTGTGTGTGTTTCTAGTTGCTGGAAACTGCAGACAAGAAGGCTGCAGGATGCCAGTGATGGAGCTGCCATCCATTCCCTTATATACTATTCATATATGTGGATATGGCCTTAAAAAGGTCTTCAGGTCTTAATGCGGTTCTGTTTGGAAGACTGTTTACACATTTTATATTTCCCACCTGTGAGGTAGTGGATGTAGAGTTGCCATGGAGATGTTGGTGTTATGGTTATGATGGTAGTGTGCGTGTGTGAGTGTGCATGCATGCGTGCACGTGTGTGTGTGTGTGTGTGTGTGTATGAATGTGTGGTGTGGCATCATGTGGGATGGTGTGCGTGTGTGTGTGTGCGTGCATGCATGTGTATGAATGTGTGGTGTGTGGTGGTACAGTGTGTGTGTGTGTGTGTATGAAAGTGTGTGTGTGTGGTGGTATAGTGTGTGTGTGTGTGTGTGATGATAACTGTCTCTCAGGCCTGGCTGCTTTGCGTGTGAAATGTCAGGGTTGGCAGACAGGAGGGAAGAGGAGGTATTTGCCTATGGAAATCCAATCTGTTGGTTTCTTATTGAAAGTAGCACTCAGCTGAGCTGTACTTGGATGTCTGACCAAAGCAGAACACACACATGCACACACACACATACACACACACACAAGATCACAGTCAACACAGTAGACACTAGTAGCGACCTAAAGCCTAAACCCTATCAGTAGGGAATAGACCAGTAGACACTAGTAGTGACCTAAAGCCTAAACCCTATCAGTAGGGAACAGACCAGTAGACACTAGTAGCGACCTAAAGCCTAAACCGTATCAGTAGGGAACAGACCAGTAGACACTAGTAGCGACCTAAAGCCTAAACCCCATTAGTAGGAAACTAGTCTTTTAGTCTTTTTCTGAGTATGTCAGTTTTCTTGTGTGTCTGTGTGTTTGTGTCTGTGTGTGTGTTTGTGTAGGGGTGTGTGTGTGTGTGTGTGTGTGTATGGTAGTTAAATGTATGCAAATTATTCTTCTTATTAGCATGCAGAGGAGGAGCTTGGACGACTACAGCCATCACACACACACACGTACTCACACATACACACACACACACACACACGCAAACACACTTACTCACACATACACACACACACACACACACACACACATACTCACACATACACACACACACACGCAAACACACTTACTCACACATACACACACACACACACACACACACACACACACACACACACACACAGGCACACATAGACCAGGGCTGCTGTAAATGCATTTGCATAAAGCTCATTAATATTGGAGAGGAAGGAGATGAAACACAGTGGAGGAAACAGAACAGAGAGAGAGAGGGATAGAGAGAGGGGAGGATAGAGAAAGAGAGAGGGATAGAGAAAGAGAGAGGGGAGGATAGAGAAAGAGAGAGGGCTAGAGAAAGAGAGAGGGGAGGAAAGAGAAAGAGAGAGGGATAGAGAAAGAGAGAGGGATAGAGAGAGAGAGGGAGAGAGAGAGCTAGAGAAAGAGAGAGATAGAGAGAGAGGAGAGATAGAGATAGAGAGAGAGGGGCTAGAGAAAGAGAGAGGGATAGAGAAAGGAGAGGGCTAGAGAAAGAGAGAGGGATAGAGAGAGGGGAGGATAGAGAAAGAGAGAGGGATAGAGAAAGAGAGAGGGGAGGATAGAGAAAGAGAGAGGGCTAGAGAAAGAGAGAGGGATAGAGAGAGGGGAGGATAGAGAGAGATAGAGGGATAGAGAAAGAGAGAGGGATAGAGAGAGGGGAGGATAGAGAGAGATAGAGGGATAGAGAAAGAGAGAGGGGTAGACAGAGAAAGAGAGGCAGAGAGAGAGAGGGATAGAGGGTAAAGAGGAGAAGAGGGTTAAAGAAAGAGAGCAGGAGAGGGGGATAGAGAGAAAGGGCTTGGTGGGGTTTGGCAGGGGGGAAGAGAGTGAAAACAGGAGGAAGTCAGGGAGAGAGGGAGAGAGAGGGAGAGAGATGAAAGACAAAAGTGGAGGTCATTTCCAGAACAATGTGTCTGTGTATTTTTGTTTGTTTGTTTGTGTGTGTGTGTGTGTGTATGTGTGTGTTTGT
>JAIFZK010000101.1:320000-322500 GCA_027481765.1 Tenualosa thibaudeaui
CACCATCCATACACCATCCATACAGCCATACACCATCCATACACCATCCATACACCACCCATACACCATCCATACACCATCCATACACCATCCATACAGCCATACACCATCCATACACCATCCATACACCATCCATACAGCCATACACCATCCATACACCATCCATACAGCCATACACCATCCATACACCATCCATACACCATCCATACACCACCCATACACCATCCATACACCATCCATACACCATCCATACAGCCATACACCATCCATACACCATCCATACACCATCCATACAGCCATACACCATCCATACACCATCCATACAGCCATACACCATCCATACACCATCCATACACCATCCATACACCATCCATACAGCCATACACCATCCATACAGCCATACACCATCCATACACCATCCATACAGCCATACACCATCCATACACCATCCATACATCCATACACCATCCATACACCATCCATACACCATCCATACAGCCATACACCATCCATACACCATCCATACACCATCCATACAGCCATACACCATCCATACACCATCCATACACCATCCATACACCATCCATACAGCCATACACCATCCATACACCATCCATACACCATCCATCCATTGTGGTCACCCCCACCCTCTTCTTTCTCCTCTTCTCCTCTCTTCTCTTTTTCTCTCCTCTTGTCCTCTCTTCTCTTTTTCTCTCCTCTCCTCTTCTCTCTTCTCCTCTCTTCTCACAAAAAGGAGATGTAGAATAGAGGCTGAGGAAGAGATAGATAGAGAGAGAGGGATGGAGGGAGAGATAGATAGAGAGAGGGATGGAGATATAGATAGAGAGAGAGGGATGGAGGAAGAGATAGATAGAGAGAGGGATGGAGGGAGAGATAGATAGAGAGAGAGGGTGAGGAAGAGATAGAGAGAGAGAGAGAGATGGAGGGAGAGACAGATAGAGAGAGAGGGATGGAGGGAGAGATAGATAGAGAGAGAGGGTGAGGAAGAGATAGATAGAGATAGAGGGATGGAGGGAGAGATAGATAGAGAGAGAGGGATGGAGGGAGAGATAGATAGAGAGAGAGAGAGAGGGATGGAGGGAGAGATAGATAGAGAGAGAGGGATGGAGGGAGAGATAGATAGAGAGAGAGGGATGGAGGGAGAGATAGATAGATAGAGAGAGAGAGGGATGGAGGGAGAGATAGATAGAGAGAGAGAGAGAGGGATAGAGGGAGAGATAGATAGAGAGAGAGGGATGGAGGGAGAGATAGATAGAGAGAGAGGGATGGAGGGATGGATATCTCTGCTTATGTCTGTGTGTGTGTGTGTGTGTGTGTATGCGTGTGTGTGTGTGTGTATGTGTGTGTGTGTGTGTGTGTGTGATTTCTTGCTCTTTATCAGTGGCAGACCCTGCCTAGTCAGGTGTGCCCATCCAAACACTACTCACCTGACATCAGCATACACACACACACACACACATGCACACCTCCACACCCCCCTCTCTCTCTTTCTTTCTCTTTCTCTTAAACTTCTGTCACTTTTGACATCTGTGTGTGTGTGTGTGTGTGTGTGTGTGTGTGTGTGTGTGTGTTTTTTTTATATGTTTTCTGCTGAGTTCCAGCTTTATAGTGAATAATGGACTCAAAAGTGCAATAGTGTTCTGCTCCTGCTGTTAATGATGGAATAAAATTAATATTCATTTTATTATCTATTATCTTTGCTCTTCCTCTCTCTCTCCATCTCTCCCCCCCCCCTCCACCCTCCTCTCTCTCCCCCGCCTCTCCCTCTTTCTCTCTCACCCTCTATCCTTATCCTTTTCCCTCTCTCACCCCCTCTTTCTCTCTTCTCTCTTCTCCTCCAGCTATTGGACGGACGCTCATCCCTCGTTACTTCAGCACGGTGTTTGAGGGCGGAGTCACAGAGCTGTACTACATCCTCAAACACTCCAAAGAAGCTTTTCACAAGTTCTGCATCACACTCGACTGTGACCAGTGCACCATGGTCACACAGCATGGCAAGCCCATGTTCACCAAGGTACACACACACACACACATACACACACACATACATACACACACACACACACACACACACACATACACACACACACACACACACACATACATACACACACACACACACACACAAACATACACACACACACACACACACACACACACACACACACACACACACACACACACACACACACACACACACACACACTCACACACTCACACACACACACACACACACACTCACACAAACACAAACATACAAACACACACACACACACACAAACACACACACACACACCTTTTGACTTTTTTGGCTTTAATGTTTCTGTAGTACCTGATACCCTAGGCATGGCTATCATGTCATCACACTGAGACTGGACACTTAGGGTTTATGGACACAGGGTTATATCTCACATATCTCTGACACACACACACACACACACATTATAATATATGTATACATATATAATAACAACGGTAT
>JAIFZK010000101.1:325000-330000 GCA_027481765.1 Tenualosa thibaudeaui
CCTCTCTCTCCCCACCTCCCCCCCACCACCCTACCCTCTACACACACACACACACACACACACACACACACACACACACACACACACACACACACACACACACACACACACACACACACACACACACACACACACCCTGATCCCTGGGGACCCGCTGGCTGTGAGCTCTGATTAGAGTGTGTCTGCTGGGATTACATCTCTCCCGTTGCCATGCCAACTAATCAGCTGATGCTCCCCTCCTCCTCCTCTGGTTGCCACAGCAACGGTATATAGGGAGCCCAGGAGCACCAGCCTGTGTGCAGGAGGGAGGATGTTTGGAGATGTGTGTGTGTTTGGAGATGTTTGTGTGTTTGGAGATGTGTGTGTGTTTGGAGATATGTGTGTGTAAGGAATGTTAGTGAGTGAGTAGTTAGTAAGACCAGTATGGTGTGTGTATTGTGTGTGTGTTAGTATGTTAGTGAGTAATGAGTAAGATTAGTGTGGTGTTGATACTGTGTGTTAGTAAATTAGTAAGTCATGATTACAATAATACACACAAGATTGGCCAAGCATTCCTAATATCAGGAGTAACTTATTAATTAATAAAACTGATACTAATGTTAAACAGTGTGTATCTAACTATAATAAAACTGATACTAATGTTAAACAGTGTGTATCTAACTATAATAAAACTGATACTAATGTTAAACAGCGTGTATCGATAAACTAATCACATGATAGCCATACAGTCACAGCTATTGCAGAGAACAAAACAAAACTAACAACAAAAACTCTCCCTGTGTGTGTGTGTGTGTGTACATGTGTGTGTGTGTGTCTGTGTATATGTTTGTGTGTGTGTGTATGTGTGCGTGTGTACATGTGTGTGTATGTGCGTGCGTGTGTGTGTCTGTGTATATGTTTGTGTGTGTGTGTGCATGTGTACGTGTGTGTGTGTGTGCGTGTGTACATGTGTGTGCGTACATGCGTGCGTACGTGTGTGCGTGTGTACATGTGTGTGCGTACGTGCGCGCGTGTGTGTGCATGTGTACATGTGTGTACGTGTGCGTACGTCCGCGTGTGCGTGCGTGTGTGTGTGCCAGGTGTGCACAGAGGGGCGTCTGGTGGTGGAGTTCTCCTTCGATGACCTGATGCGTATAAAGATGTGGCACTTCACTGTTAGGCAGCACAGAGAGCTCATTCCCAGGAGCATCCTCGCCATGCACGTGAGTATGACATCATCAGCATGCGCTGGCCAGGGATATGATGTCACATGTCTGTCTTGCATCAGCCTTATAGCAAACGACTGCCCAATAGCAGCCAAGATAACAGTGAATACACAAATAATGAAAAAGTCTGCCACTTCAACAAATGTACATGTACATGTATAATGTACATTATGGTACTAAGAGGACCAAGAGCAGTATATGTACATGTATAATGTACATTATGGTACTAAGAGGACCAAGAGCAGTATATGTACATGTATAATGTACATTATGGTACTAAGAGGACCAAGAGCAGTATATGTACATGTACCATTGAAATCTGTACCAAAATCCAGCAGTTTCAATTCTATTTCAACCATTTTAGCGGACTTTCAATGCTATTTCAACCAATTTTATAATACACTAAAATGGCTTTCAAAATTGCAAAATAACAGTAAAATCCTGCTTCATGTACAGTCAGGATAAATGTTATAAAATGAAACGTATGCATAATGTGGGCTACATTTAAGTTGAAATAAATGATCATAGACATCTTAAATAGTTTGAAGAAACATTTATTTATTCACTTAATAAGCTCACTAAGTCCCTCAGTCAGTCTTTCTGCCTCTGCTTCAGTCTGGCATCTGGTACTGTTGATTTAAAACTCCATCTCCCACCTCCATTCACGGCATATTAACCACACGTCTTGAAGAGAGCGTCAAGTATGGCCCAGCTTAACATAGATGGTCGTGATGACAGACAAGTGAGCTAGCATTAGCCAAGCTATGTTCATTTCAGTTATTAGCTACATATCACATCATCCTCACACTGGACTTTTGACAGTAATGTTACAAGCACTTGATGTGAATGATGTGTTCCACTGCAAACATCCCACATGATCTGGTCAACTGGTTTAGACCTGCACTGTTATAAAGAGTGACTGGTGTTAGCAGTGAATGTAACAGCAGCTTAACGTTAGCTGACCAGCGAAAATAAAGGACTAAAATTAGACACACCAGTTCAGCATGAAAGAGTAGAGAAACACTGGTAAAAACAGACTTACTGTCCTGAGTTTCTGAAAAAAGATGATGTGTGTACCGTTACAGTAGATAGTGTCCGCAGCCTGTTCTGTTCACTTGAAGTTCAGTACAGTTGCCAGTAGAGGTCAAAATTCTTCTCTCATGTTACTATTTGTCATACACATGTAGGTTCTATAGATTCTTTATGTTGCTATATGTCATACTCGTGTAGGTTCTATGGATTCTTTATATTGCTATATGTCATACACATGTATGTTCTATAGATTCTTTTATGTCACTATTTGTTTGTCAGGTGTAGATTCTGTAGAGATCCAGGAGTTCCATTCTTTTACTGTATTATCACAGCAGTGTTTTGATTCATGCCGCCATGTTGGCAGTAAAGTTGCTTTAAGATTGAATGGACATGGATGGTACCAGATGTAGATTGAAGCAGAGTTAAATGTGCACTTCACTGCCAATGAAATTGAACATAATATCTCTAAGCTTAATGAATCTAACAGTCCAGACTCATATAATGTCAAGGTATTTAGTTACCTAAAAAGTTGTGGGTTCGAATCCCAGTTGCTTCACTTAACCCTAAGTTGTTCTAGGGGAGACTGGCCCTGATGTAAGGCACTTAACCCTAAGTTGTTCTAGGGGAGACTGGCCCTGATGTAAGGCACTTAACCCTAAGTTGTTCTAGGGGAGACTGGCCCTGATGTAAGGCACTTAACCCTAAGTTGTTCTAGGGGAGATTGGCCCTGATGTAAGGCACTTAACCCTAAGTTGTTCTAGGGGAGACTGGCCCTGATGTAAGGCACTTAACCCTAAGTTGTTCTAGGGGAGACTGGCCCTGATGTAAGGCACTTAACCCTAAGTTGTTCTAGGGGAGACTGGCCCTGATGTAAGGCACTTAACCCTAAGCTGTTCTAGGGGAGACTGGCCCTGATGTAAGGCACTTAACCCTAAGTTGTTCTAGGGGAGACTGGCCCTGATGTAAGGCACTTAACCCTAAGTTGTTCTAGGGGAGACTGGCCCTGATGTAAGGCACTTAACCCTAAGTTGTTCTTGGGGAGACTGGCCCTGATGTAAGGCACTTAACCCTAAGTTGTTCTAGGGGAGACTGGCCCTGATGTAAGGCACTTAACCCTAAGTTGTTCTAGGGGAGACTGGCCCTGATGTAAGGCACTTAGCCCTAAGTTGTTCTAGGGGAGACTGGCCCTGATGTAAGGCACTTAACCCTAAGTTGTTCTAGGGGAGACTGGCCCTGATGTAAGGCACTTAACCCTAAGGTGCTCTAGGGGAGACTGGCCCTGATGTAAGGCACTTAACCCTAAGGTGCTCTAGGGGAGACTGGCCCTGAACAATTGATAGTTGACAAGTTGTAAGTCGCTTTGGATAAAAGCGTCTGCTAAATGCATAAATGTAAATCTAAATGTAGAAAGACATCACCCTATTATCTTATAGACTTATTTCTTATCGCCAATTACAATGTTTATTAATGAGCCGTCTCTGCTGCTACATCAACATTAACCTCTGCTGCTTAATTCAAATAAAGCTGTGATGGTTTAAACGGCTCCAGCCTAGGATCTGTAAATGAGTTAAGCTTTTGCAATACAGCATTAGATGGACCCTACAGCTGTCAAAAGAGAGTCCTTCCATGACTCTCACCGCTTTGCTGGTAAGTTAGATGCACCTATATGTGAAGGTAATTTCAAGTACCTCCTCTGATCTTAAGATAAGCTGAGGCTGGTATCCGTCTTGACAAGATAAACCATGTAAAGAAGTCTCCATTTAACTGATGTTATTAATAGTCTACTGTAAAGACTATATGACAGCTAAGAATAACTATGTCGGAGCGTCTTATTTTAATGTTAGTTCACGCTAGCATAACCAGTTTAAGGTTTGGATGTTGGACGTAACCACTAACGAATTTGATCAATATTGCAAGAGTGTAATGCATGTCCGGATATCCATTGAATGTCCGATATGAAACTAACTTCGCCACAATTATTTTTAACGGAATTAATTAATTTAAAAGAGACAAACAGAAACACAGGCTACACTTAGTCACTTTTAAAAGGCAATCATCAAGCAAGTGTCATAATCTGTTTAGTGGGAGTAAATTATTTGTATTTTTGAATGGATGTTTATGGCTTGACGCTGCTCTTTACTGCAGTGGAATTTTGAGTGTTGAGTGTCAAGTTTGTGACATCAACTCTCGGATTTCTATAGATTCTTTATGGCTGATATAAGCCATACATGACTCCACGTATGGCATGTGTGACACTGGGTCTTGTACATCTGTACATCTGCTACACATACACACACACATTGGGCTGAAGACCAAGAGTTATGTTTGAGACACCAGTGGTTTCCATCCGATAATTTATATGATGTGTCTATGTAAGGATGGCTGTATATGCATATTGTATATGGGTAAATTGGATTTAGTTTTACTTACTCCGTTATCCGAATAAGCACACCTTCTATCCCCAAACCCAGCAAGTCCCTTATAGATGTATGCTATAATCCTGTCAAATCTCTTATACTGTAGATCTTCATTATAATCCCAGCAAGTCTCTTATACTGTAGATCTAGGTTATAATCCCAGCAAGAATTTTGTATCTGTACATTATAATTCCAGCGAGTCCCTCATAGTTGTAGACTGTAGCCCTATAGATCACTATAGACTCAGACCTGATCTAGGGTCAGTTTATGCTGAGCTGTTTGTATTATTGTGGCGTCTGCTGTTGGTATTCAATGATTCGTATTTCACCTCCAGGCTCAGGACCCA
>JAIFZK010000101.1:332500-337500 GCA_027481765.1 Tenualosa thibaudeaui
CACCTTAAAGGGGCCTTGTCTTAAAGGGGCCATGTCACCTTAAAGGGGCCATGTCTTAAAGGGGCCATGTCACCTTAAAGGGGCCTTGTCTTAAAGGGGCCATGTCACCTTAAAGGGGCCTTGTCTTAAAGGGGCCATGTCACCTTAAAGGGGCCTTGTCTTAAAGGGGCCTTGTCTTAAAGGGGCCATGTCACCTTAAAGGGGCCATGTCACCTTAAACACAAGTATTAATAGTATTTTGTGATTTGGTTTGTTCCTGCCATGTATGCCTGGTTGAGAAACACTGATGTAAACATACTGGTTAGAAATAGTGCTCCACTTACTCATTTCATAACCTGGTTTAGAAACTAAAATGGCTCTAGAATCTGTATTGAATCAAATTCAGTCGACTCAATTCATGAATCGAATTGAGCCTGATCGGAATCAAATTGATTCAGAAAATCTGCATTGATAAACAGCCATTGATAAACAGCCGTGTGTATTCGTGAGAGAGAGAAAGAAAGACACTGTGTGTGTGTGTGTGTGTGTGTGTGTGTGTGTGTGTGTGTGTGAGAGAGAGAGAGAGAGAGAGAGAGTTAAGGAGAGACATTCGGTGTGTGCGATAGAGAGAGAGAGACTTTCATTTTTTTTCTTACTTCATTATTCCACCATTAAGATCACTCTGTGTGTGTGTGTGTGTGTGTGTGTTTCTTGGCTACTCCTCTGGTTGGAGTCTCCACAGATGCACACAGTGTGTGCTGTCTTTGCTGCTCCACCTGGGACTGGTGTGGCTGATGTGATGTGTGTGTATGTGTGTGTGTGATGTGATGTGTGTGTATGTGTGTGTGTGATGTGTATATGTGTGTGTGTGATGTGTGTGTATGTGTGTGATGTGTGTGTATGTGTGTGTGTGTGAGGTGTGTGACTAGTGTTTGGAATCAAGCTCTGTTATCAGATGGATTATTTATTTATGAATGGGACAAATGAGATGCTTGTCTCACAGCTCATCACACACACCTCTACGGATGGGAGCAGTAAACACTTGGGATGCACTGATCCGATATTTGGATTGGATATTGGTCCCGGTATGGGAAAAATATGGAAAAGTATCGGAAAAATCGTGTTGGCTCTGCTTGTCAGTATAAAGCAGCCTAACATTTCTCACCAAAAGCATAACAAAAATTGCATATTGCAAGACACATCATAGGCCACTGCACATCTACAATCCAAATCCTATAATAATAATCTTCCCAATGAAGATTATGCTCAAGTTGTTCAAGTGGTGCAATAGAACACATAATCACCATTTGCAGCAATCTGCTGATTTACACTACTGAACATAGAACACTACTGATTTACACTACTGAACATAGAACACTACTGATTTACACTACTGAACATAGAACACTACTGATTTACACTACTGAACATAGAACACTACTGATTTACACTACTGAACATAGAACACTACTGATTTACACTACTGAACATAGAACACTACTGATTTACACTACTGAACATAGAACACTTCTGATTTACACTACTGAACATAGAACACTACTGATTTACACTACTGAACATAGAACACTACTGATTTACACTACTGAACATAGAACACTACTGATTTACACTACTGAACATAGAACACTTCTGATTTACACTACTGAACATAGAACACTACTGATTTACACTACTGAACATAGAACACTACTGATTTACACTACTGAACATAGAACACTACTGATTTACACTACTGAACATAGAACACTACTGATTTACACTAACACCTTGCATAGAAACAACGTTTCATTTCACATAAGTCCATTACGTTCATGCAGAGACATTTACAGTGACGGGCACCTAATTAGACCCTGGCCTAAAAACATCAAATACAGTGGAATGAAACTGGCACACACTTGTTTCTTTTTTGCGTATATTTTAAATAAAGATTTATTGAATTTATGTCTATTATATTTGTTCTGTTTGCTCTGGTAAATAAGGCCCAGTTAAGAGAGTAGGGCAGTAAAAGGCCCAGTTAAGAGAGGAGGGTAGTAAAAGCTGAGGATGATGCCTGTCTCCTAATTCAGTGGGGATATCGGATCGGTATTGGGTATCGACCAATGTGCAAAACCCATGTATCGGAAGTCAATCTCTAGTCCCTAGTAAACACTCAGCAAATGTATTTCGTCAGGTTTAATTTCTCACACACTTTTTATTTTTTTATTTTATTACTATTCTATTCTATTACACACACACACACACACACACACACAAATATATGATCACAAAGCTGTGAGTTTTGAGTGTCCAAGAAGATTTTGAATCTTTTTAGCAAACACACTGACGCACTGACATCAATATACTATGTATGATGAGTAGCAAGGATCTATGCCATAGGCCATTGTACTGTCCATCTCAAAGGTCATCTATGCTATAGGCCACTGTATATCCCAAAGGTCATCTATGCTATAGGCCACTGTATATCCCAAAGGTCATCTATGCTATAGGCCACTGTATATCCCAAAGGTCATCTATGCTATAGGCCACTGTATATCCCAAAGGTCATCTATTCTGTAGGCCACTGTACATCCCAAAGGTCATCTATGCTATAGGCCACTGTCCATTTCAAAGGTCATCTATGCTATAGGCCACTGTACATCCCAAAGGTCATCTATGCTATTGGCCACTGTATATCCCAAAGGTCATCTATGCTATAGGCCACTGTATATCCCAAAGGTCATCTATGCTATAGGCCACTGTACATCCCAAAGGTCATCTATGCTATAGGCCACTGTACATCCCAAAGGTCATCTATGCTATAGGCCACTGTACATCCCAAAGGTCATCTATTCTGTAGGCCACTGTACATCCCAAAGGTCATCTATGCTATAGGCCACTGTATATCCCAAAGGTCATCTATGCTATAGGCCACTGTATATCCCAAAGGTCATCTATGCTATAGGCCACTGTATATCCCAAAGGTCATCTATGCTATAGGCCACTGTATATCCCAAAGGTCATCTATTCTGTAGGCCACTGTACATCCCAAAGGTCATCTATTCTGTAGGCAAATGTACATCCCAAAGGTCATCTATTCTGTAGGCAAATGTACATCCCAAAGGTCATCTATGCTATAGGCCACTGTATATCCCAAAGGTCATCTATTCTGTAGGCCACTGTACATCCCAAAGGTCATCTATTCTGTAGGCAAATGTACATCCCAAAGGTCATCTATTCTGTAGGCAAATGTACATCCCAAAGGTCATCTATGTTAGGTGGAATCCACATACTGCTGGCCACAGTGTGTAACTTATAAGTGATATCTTAGAAGTGTAGGAAGCCCATCAATGACTCAGAAGTGGGAAATTGTAACAGCTCCCTAGTTCTGCAGGCTGAGTTGATAAATGCACACACACACACACACACACACACACACACACACACTCCATACCTGAGTTGATGAATGCACACACACACAGGTGCAAGTGCGCGCTCGTACACACACACACACACAGACACACACACTCTCTATTCCTGAGTTGATGAATGCCCCCTCCTGTGGATATGATTGCAGCTGGACCCCCTCAGAATCAGAACTTCAAATCGGAGATATTCTCCTCCAGTCACAAGAAAGGTACTCCACTCCTGGCCCTGACGTGCGCGTACACACACACACACACACACACACACACACACACACACGTACACACACTGCTTCTGACCTCTCGCCTCCTTTCCAACACTAACAAACAGACCTGTATTCTGGCGACACACACACACACACACTCAAACATTTTGAGAATGAAATACATTTTACCATGAATGCTCAATATTATCACAGAGAGAAAGGGGGAACTTGTGGTTGTTCTGACTATTTGAGTGCTATAAAAAGCAGTTTACCTCAGAGACATCAGAGTTACATCTAAGTAAACGTAAGACCCAAATCAATACAAGAATCTGTACGTTAATTTAGCCACTTTATAGCTCCCCATCTCTCTAACTCTGTGAGGTTGAGCACCCCCCTCTCTCTGTTATCTCTCTCTCTTTCTCTCCATCTGTGTGAGGCTGAGCACCCCCCTCTCTTTCTCTCTCTCTTTCTCTCTCTCTCTTTCTCTCTATCAGTGTGAGGTTGAGCACCCCCTCTCTCTTTCTCTCTCTCTCTTTCTGTCCATCTGTGTGAGGTTGAGCACCCCCCCTCTCTCTCTTTCTCTCTCTCTTTCTCTCTCTCTCTTTCTCTCCATCTGTGTGAGGTTGAGCACCCCCTCTCTCTTTCTCTCTCTCTCTTTCTCTCCATCTGTGTGAGGTTGAGCACCCCCTCTCTCTTTCTCTCTCTCTCTTTCTCTCCATCTGTGTGAGGTTGAGTATTGGCTTTACTGCATGTCAGGGAGACGTCCAGACAGTTTCCACTTTTAACCTCCAGCTTTGCCAAATCATCGCTCTGTTTGTGTGTACGCATGGGTCTGGTCATGGCTTTCTGTGTATGTGTGTGTATGTGTGTGTATGTGTGTGTGTATGTGTGTGTGTGCGATGTGATGTTCTGTTTATATCTGATATGTCTCGTCCTTACATGTGTGTTTATGAATCTAATTGAATTACCTTATTCATCAGCATGGCTTCAAGTTCACTCTCTCTGCATGGGGAGGTAGTGGGACTAGGGTGTGTGTGTGTGTGTGTGTGTGTGCATGAGTGTGTATGCGCATGCTTGTACATGCACATGTTTGTCCATGTCTGTGTGTGTGTGTACAGTTAAGTGTCTTTGTGTGTTTTAATCTAGTGTGTGTGTTCACAGCGGAACCTGCCAGGCAGACCAGCAGGCAGAGGAGGAAGAGGAAGAATTCTGCTAGCTCCGCCTCCAACAGTAGCCTAGGCAACAGCACCAACAGCAAGAAACGCAGTCCAGCTAACAGCTTCAGTTTATCCAGCCAGGTACCTGTAAGTACACATACACACACACACACACACACACACACACACACACACACACACACACACACACACACACACACACACACACACACACA